>JAZHYW010037947.1:0-29628 GCA_037355805.1 Ixodes ricinus | reverse complement strand
TGTACACCAGTATTTGTAGTAGCAGTTGTGTTTCTATATATATATATATATATATATATATATATATATATATATATATATATATATATATATATAGTTAAGAATGGAACCTTCGGCGACCTTCTTCCGAGTTTCAACGCGGCGGAAACGAGTCATGATCTGTCCGGGAACGTCGCCTGCTGGACGGGGCCTACGCGAAACGAGTCTCGAGGAGTACGGACCCGGCGCCTACGTGTCTGCGCCTGCGGAGACAGGTCTCGACGTGCCCGTGACGTCAACGGGACGTGTGTGCGTGCGTGCGGCTTGGTGCGCTCCGGAAGGGGAGAGAGGCCGGGCCTAACTGCGGAGAAGACAGGTCTCGACGAGTCCGTGACGTCAACGGGACGTGTGTGCGTGCGTGGGGCTTGGCGCGCTCCGGAAGGGGAGAGAGGCATGACCTAATTGCGGAGGACCATGGCTACGACGCACTTCTGGCTACGACGCGGCGGACTTTGCTACGACGCACTTGACGGCGGGTTGCTGCTGCGCACCTGCTGCCCTGGCGGGGAGTGAGGGAGAAAACGGACCCTATATAAGGCGGAGCGCGAGTCTGCTCAGGAGTTCTCTCGGATTTGACGACTGTATCGCAACCATGTAATTAAACCGTTCGTTACGTTACCAATTCTCCCACCTCCACTGGACCCCTGGGTTCTTCACTTCGGGGAATGGTCGTCGTCACGAGCCAGGAAGCTCCCGGACGTGCGGCATCAAACCCCGCCTCTAACAACTGGTTGGCAGCGGTTGGGATCGGACCATGCGACATCGTGCTACATCTGCGGGTGAGCGTTTGGACTTTGCTTTGAGATTCGCCAGGCTTCAGATTATGGGTAATTAATTTTGAACTGCTGGGAATCCTTAGTGTTTGACTCGTGCGCTAGGTTTAGGTACAACCTCGCGACAAGTTTTAGAACAAAGCCAAAGCTAAAGAGCAGCGATCATGGATCTAATGAGGTTACTGAGAACAGATTTATTCTGTTTATGTGAAGAATTGGGTGTGGAGGTGGAGCAAAAGATGAAGAAATCTGAGATCAGTAAAGCGATTTCAGAGAGCGCAGAAGTAGAGGAAATTAAAATTGCGTGGGAACTGCTTCTGAACGCTAAGAGCGAGGCTGCAGCGAGAGAGGAACGAGAGCGAGAGAGGCAGGCTGCAGCGAGAGAGGAACGGGAGCAGACTGCAGCGAGAGAGGAACGAGAGACGGGAGCAGGCTGCAGCGAGAGAGGAACGAGAACGAGAACGAGAGCAGGCTGCAGCGAGAGAGGAACGAGAACAGACTGCGGCGAGAGAGGAACGAGAGCGGGAGCAGGCTGCAGCGAGAGAGGAACGGGAACGGGAGCAGACTGCAGCGAGAGAGGAACGAGCAGCGCTAAAAAGGTTAGAGTTAGAGATGGAACAACAGCGATTAAACTCACAGAACAGTAGAGTTGGGACTCCGGTGCGAGCAAGTGAGACCGAGTCGTATCAAATGAAGAAGCTCATGCAGCCGTTTAAAGTTGGGGAAGACGTGGGCCTGTTCTTAGTGAACTTTGAGAGGACATGTGAGAAGTTGAGCTTCGCCCCAGAAACGTGGCCGCAACGGCTTTTGACTTTGTTGCCCTGTGAGGCTGCAGAGGTTGTCGCGCGCCTTAGTGCTGGAGACGCGGACGACTACGACAAGGTGAAGTCCAGCCTTTTGAAACGGTACCGCCTTTCTGCCGAGGCGTTCCGTCAAAGGTTTAGAAACGCATCCAAAAAGAGCAGCGAGGGCTACTCGGAATTCGCTTACGGGCTTAAAACCAATTTGATAGAATGGTTGAAGAGCGAGGAAGTGTACGAAAGCCGAGACAAGGTAGTCGAGTGTGTGTGCCTCGAACAGTTCTTTCGTAGCATTCCGCAGTCAGTCAAGCTCTGGGTGCAGGACAGGGTAGGAGTCGACACTGTCGAAAGGGCCGCTGAGCTAGCCGAAGAGTACGCAACGCGTAGAAAGCTGAGCGGAGAGGAAAGCGAACCCGGCCGGAGCGATCAGCGCAAGACCTTCCGACAGGGAAACGGCTCGCGAGAAAACGGGCCCGAGAAGCCCGAAGCAGGACAAAAGGTCCCAGAAAAGAGCGCAGAACACTCGAACGGAGACGAGGCGCGGAAAAGCCAAACAGGGCAGTTCGAGGCAAGGAAGCCGTTCCTGTGCTACAACTGTCAGGAGCCGGGACACACAGCGGCCAGATGTAAGAAACCGCGGGTTGTGTTCTCGACCGTGACCGGTAGTGACGAGGACCTGGAGCTCCTTCGTCCCTATCTTCACGAGCTCCAGGTAAACGGAAAGCCGTGCAGGGTGCTTCGTGACAGTGCAGCGACGATGGACGTTGTTCATCCGTCGTATGTAACGACATCCGATTTTACTGGAAAGGTAGTTTGGATCAAGCAGCTGCTCGAAAAGCACAGTGTCTGTCTGCCTATGGCGACGGTAAGGATAACTGGCCCGTTCGGAGAGCTAGTGACAGAGGCGGCTGTCTCGCAAACAGTCCCGTTGGAGTATCCTTATTTGTTTTCTAACCGGTCAGAATTCCTGCTGCGCGAGAGGGGTCAACAACTGGGAGAGGGACTAGTTCAGTCAGGTACGAGGTCCAAATCGCGTCAGCTCGCCCCTTTGTTGACGAGTGATCCAGAGCCAGAGGCAGCTGTCGGGGAGCAGGCACTACCAGAGTTCGAGGCAGAGAAACGGGATGAGAGGGACCAGGTTGTAGAACAGCCTGACCTCGTAGCACTAGAAAGTGTACGCCGTCCCAACGAGCCGGCGAAAAAGGCGGAGGAAGACGGGATCAGTGAAAGATCTCTCGTAGCTCCGGCGTCACGTAACTTTGGTCCTCTGCTACGAGCAGACGGAGTGTCTTTGACAGTCGAGCAGAAGAGCGACCCTAGTGTGTCAGGGTTTCGCGGTACAGCTCAGGAGATTGCTAGGACCAATGTGACGGGGCATGAAAAAGGCGGATTGTTTTTTCGGCGCTATAAGGACCGCATTTTCACGTCTAGAAATCACGTGAAAATCGATCACTGCGACTTCAGGGCAAGAAAAAGGAAAGGCAAATTTAACGGCAATGCCGATGGGTTGAGCAGATTTTTCTGGCATCACGAAAAACAGTAGGGATGATCTCAGAGGTCTTCGTCATCCACGGGAATGAGGATCCAAGTGGGGGCACTTCGTTAAAACCCCAAAAGGACCTCACAAATTGCAAAAAGTTTTTGTCTTTTGTATTTTGTTCATAGTGACCTCTTTGGAAAAATGAGTTGTGTTTTGGCGACAGCGGGTCTCGATACCCGCAATTGTCCTAAGGTTTTAAATTTGTAGTTTTTTTTGCAAATTTTTGTAATCCGTAGTCCAGTCTGGCGGGTCTCTGGCGAATTCCGAGCGTTTGGCTGCTGTGTGGCGTGGTGTTGTGTGGGACGTTTCCGCTAATGCCTCCGTTGTAAGAGGTTTGGGAGTTTGTTGGGTGCTTGCAGCGTCTTCTCAAGGCCTACTCCAAGCCCACCTCTTCAGGCCAGCGATCGTACCACCGGCCTTTCGAGGTTTCCCTGGCCCCGGAGGGGCTGTTAAGAATGGAACCTTCGGCGACCTTCTTCCGAGTTTCAACGCGGCGGAAACGAGTCATGATCTGTCCGGGAACGTCGCCTGCTGGACGGGGCCTACGCGAAACGAGTCTCGAGGAGTACGGACCCGGCGCCTACGTGTCTGCGCCTGCGGAGACAGGTCTCGACGTGCCCGTGACGTCAACGGGACGTGTGTGCGTGCGTGCGGCTTGGTGCGCTCCGGAAGGGGAGAGAGGCCGGGCCTAACTGCGGAGAAGACAGGTCTCGACGAGTCCGTGACGTCAACGGGACGTGTGTGCGTGCGTGGGGCTTGGCGCGCTCCGGAAGGGGAGAGAGGCATGACCTAATTGCGGAGGACCATGGCTACGACGCACTTCTGGCTACGACGCGGCGGACTTTGCTACGACGCACTTGACGGCGGGTTGCTGCTGCGCACCTGCTGCCCTGGCGGGGAGTGAGGGAGAAAACGGACCCTATATAAGGCGGAGCGCGAGTCTGCTCAGGAGTTCTCTCGGATTTGACGACTGTATCGCAACCATGTAATTAAACCGTTCGTTACGTTACCAATTCTCCCACCTCCACTGGACCCCTGGGTTCTTCACTTCGGGGAATGGTCGTCGTCACGAGCCAGGAAGCTCCCGGACGTGCGGCATAAACCCCGCCTCTAACAATATATATATATATATATATATATATATATATATATATATATATATAGGTGAGGCAGAGTAGTTTGAGAACAATGGACCGGGAAAATGTAATAAGTCAGAGATCCGTACTTGCGGAATTGCTATGCTAAGAGTTTATTGTATGTATTACGACAGTTTCGCCGAGAGGCTCGGCTTCGTCAGGAGCCGAGAGCCTCTCGGCGAAACTGTCGTAATACATACAATAAACTCTTAGCATAGCAACTCCGCAAGTACGGATCTCTGACTTATATATATATATATATATATATATATATATATATATATATATATATATATATATATATATATATATATATATATATATATATATATATATATATATTCAATTGATATTCTTTTAGTGTTTTCGTGAAACCCACCCTCTGCTAAAATGTCTCACGGCATGCAGGCTTTCTTTTAAATAAAGAAAAAACGCAGCCAACGTCCAAACAGCACGCAAAGGTGGTCAGAGCCTATAGGAAGAACCTAGAAACTACCCTCCTCCCGGTAGCCTCAGACTGCTAACCGACCTGTCGCTAAGCTACAGCAAAACAGCTCTTACTCCGAGATTTTCAGAACGACCCTTTCTAAATCTATTTTTGCAGACAATTTACAGGCATTCAATTGCTAACTGAAAAAGAAACGGTGGCTGAGTTAATGCCCTGGGTATGTTAATGAACCAACTATCGAATTAATTTTTCACCGCAGGCTAATCTGTACAACAGACGAGGTTAGTCGTGTATTGTCTTACTTACCAACTTCCCTTTCATGGCAATATACTGCAAGGACTGATTCACGAGTGTGTATTCCATTCCACGCGACTGAGAGAGAGCCCATTTGTTTGTAATGTCGTATACGCCTCAAGTCAAAAGTAGCTTAAAAACATTTAAAAACGAGGACAACAGCGAAAAATCCACACCACAGAGTGTAGCTTTTTTCCCAACTAATGGTAAATAAAACACGAACAAAACACACAAAAAGGGAAGGGGGTCTCTCTCTCCGATGTCTGACCGTCACAACGTTGTTGACGTCACGAACAAACTGTAACGAAATGCGTGACTCGTTACTTGCAAATAAAAAGAACTCGTTAGCGATCTAAGTTACATCACAATGACAGAGACGCGTTACTAATACCGTTAAGCATAAATGTAACCCACGTTACTTTTTTTATGAACTGAAGCGTACTTACTGTTTTAACCTTACAGGTATACGTGCTTAAGCGCCATATTTTCAAGAAGCACTACGTCCATGCAGAAACTTAGCGTAACTACCTCATCTTTTGGGGAGTTCTGATTTTGAAGATGCGTGCAATTAGAGCATAAATTTGTACAACTTGGCGTCTCGAAACACAGAAAAAAAAATTGAAGCGCTATGTTTTTTCTTATGTTGTGACAAGAAGATGTAGCGGGTAACGTAACTACGTCACTCGCAGCTGGAAATATGAGTAACGTAAGTACGTTATCCGTTAGTGTTTTGAAAACGTGCCAAGTACGTTATTACCGAAAAAAGGAAGGCGTTCCGGTAACGACGTAACTATAGTCGGTGAGAGGGTAAGAGTTCAGGGGAAGTTCCTCTCACTTGAGCAGAGCGAACACTGGAGATGGAGAGGAGGTCGCCTTCTCTCTAGAGTTCCCTAAATATAGCGGGAAAACTGGCCGTCCATTGGCCATGTGACGTCGATTCTCCGGCCGCATTTAGCGGGGGAACTAAATTGGTGTCTAGGGAATGTGACGTCAGGTGACGTGACATCACTTTTCCCGCTAACTTTAGCGGGAAAACGAAATTAGCGTTTAGGAGACGTGACGTCAATTTTTCCGCTAAACTTAGCGTGGAAACTGCATTGGTGCATAGGTCACGCGATGTCAGGTCACGTGACGTCAATAGGGAGTTTTCGTAGACCGCGTTTTCTTTCCTGCGCTAAGCCCTCCGCAACGAAGAAGCCGCTACTGCGCCTGCGCGCCGACGGCCTTAACTGCAAAGTTCCGGGTATCGTAGCGGGTTGCGGAGAGCGTTGCGTGACGGCGAAAACCATCTACGAAAAGTTCCGTAGTGTCCCGGCAAAATATAGCGGGAAATACACGGACCGATGGACGGACGGACGGAGGAAATTTAGGGATGGGGGACTGGAGGCAGTCGTTAGAAAGCATTTTATGGTTTAAAAAATTAAAGATATACCTCCTGGCAAAAGTCTCCCAGCTCGGGTCGAAGGTTCAGACCGGGCTCCTGTTCGCCATCTTGGCCCTCGAGTCCCGGATGGTTGTTGTCCACCCAGTCGGACCAGAAGGAGCAGGCCGGAGGTGTCGTTTCGACCAGAATGGCGGGCGTCGGGGTCGCGGGTGGCAACGTTGGTGGAGGAGGGCGGGGTCTCGCCCCCGCAGTCGCAGAAGAAACGCACCTCGAAGTCGGCGCAGCTCCGCCCCTTCGGTTGGCCCTTGTTGCGGCATACCAGGCCCGTCGTGAGGTCGCACTGCACTCCGACCAGACCGCTCTGGTCCCATGAAACCTAGAGAAATCAAAGCAGAATATAAAGAAACCATGCAACAATCTATTGTACGTACAATAAGTGCCGGTTCCAATTATGTCTTGATATTCATCAGCTGCGAAACACGCGTTAGATATTTTTTTTCCTTCACGCAATGGTAGTTGCGCAAGAAATACGAGAAAAACGAGCATCATTCACCCCATCAACCGCATTCATAGACTTTTTTTTGTTTACTTTCGTCTCCAGCCACGCAATTCACACGTCTCGTATGGGCGATGAAGACATATATATAGTCATTACAACCTGGAATACGTTAACAAAGATATAAAAGACGCAAAATTCGAAAGATTGGCAACCGTGATAAAAGAGTGAACACCTGTCAGTTGCGTGGCTATGGGCAAACGATGTTTTCTCCCATGTCCGAAGTTCCTCAATCAAAGCTGGCGTCGACTAAATGGAAAAGGTCTATGTGCTGACCGTAACTTTGTTAGTCTCTATGTCGCCAATGTTCATCTAGGCTCGGGCTGGGGTTGGCAAAGCACAGTGGATGCGGTCAGTTCCAGAGATTGTTAAGGTTCGGCCATTCCCGTCATCGCTGAGATTGGGCAGGAGCCACTACCCGAATCTATGTCGAAATATTGATTGTCACGAAGCCCAAATCGAATGCTCAGGCAGTGCTCACGTCCACTGTATGAGCAACATTTATATATCGCCAAAGCTGGGATGACGAAGCTTGATGTCGATATCCTGAGGAATGCGCCGTTTTCAACGCCAACAATGCGATCCCGACTACTTCGTCATCAATTTTTGCGAAAGAGAGAGTGAAAGAAAACGTCCGCTTTTATTCTCGATTTTGCGCGGGGACAAAGAAGCAGTTTTGGTCAGTGGCGTTGCGTGCGACAATACTTGGGTCCCCCACTTGTGTCAGTAAGCTTGTGTAAAAAGAGAAACACTCGCACTCCATATCGTTGCACGGCCCCCGCAAGCAAGCAACGCACGAGACATTGCAGTTCAAATGTACGTACGGACTACGTTGGGCCCTTCGTGAATTAGCGTTCTGCTGGATAATGGTCGCCACAAAAAAAATGTTTCCAACGATCATCAGTGTGGAGTAACAAGGTTTCTTTTCGCTATTTGTTCAAGTGTTCATAAACTACCGTAAATGAGTGTGACATATTAAACTTAGATAAAACAAAATTAAAAAACTAAAAAAGTGTCACATTTTTGCAACGTGTAATTTCAGATTTGTCTTTTAATGCCAAGGGCATAAATTATTTCCGTAGACCCGAGCCCTTGTGTTATGTATTCTAATACAAAACAACAAGTTAACCCCGATAGGCCTTATGTCAAAAGTACGTATATCATATGCCGCGAAAACAAACAGAAAAAAGGCGGAAACTAAAAACGCTCTACGGCTGTCCGATAGATGGCGCCAGTGTGTTCTCTCGTCGTTAAAGATTTTAAGAGGTTTTAAGGCAGGCTGTTGTACGCAGTCATAAATTTGGGAATCAGCCTTAGTCCGTAAGCTCTGATCGCACCTGGCTGTCGGCCTCTCTGCACTCCATGGCGGTCACCGAGGGGCACTGAAGGAGACCGGCGTCCCTCGCCGACTGAAGCGTCTCCAGGTCTCCTTGGGCGTCCAGGCTGTGTCCGTTGAGCCAAGAACTCCAGCCGTGCTCGCAATGGGGCTCCGGAACCGGGGTCCATGGAACAGGGGTCGGGGTTTCTTCTATGTAAGAACCGGAAATGAATCCTATGTACTGGCACGTCTAGGATTTCAAGTGCCTTCATTACATAGCCTCGGTGACTCCATTCGAACTGATTTTTTTTTTACTTTTTTTGTCTCTATTTGGAAGTACAAATGCTGTAAAAATTAAGTTAATTTGTATATGATTCATCCCGATTTTACGATGACACGGCAGTGCGCATACCGAAAAACATCGGAAACGATAGGAACACAAAAAAGAGGACAAAAGCAAAATTGTAAGCAATGAGAGAGTGCAGGCGAGCTGGTAATTAATCGAGATCTTGTAAACCCTGCGATGGGGAATGATAAAAAAATCGGACAAACACAACAAAATCTCAAAGATTTTGTTGTGTTTGTTCGTTTTTTTATTGCTCCCCATCTCAGGGTTTACAAGATGTCGACAAAAGCAACACCGTCTTGAAAAACAGCTGAACAACCCGCAGCAAAACACAGACATCCGTGTTTTCAGTCGAAGGTGGGGTTTAGCCTGTTTTGGTTTCAAATCATCTATTCTTCGTGGATTTTCAGCAAATATTTCCCTGCACAATTTACTCTAAATCGCGCTGGTAGTGCGGTTGGCGAATTTTAAATAAATCAACAGAGTTTCTTTATGCGAATTTTTATGTACCAATATATAGTCACTGACAAGTAAAGAAACGCAGGCTGTAAGTTGTAATGTTCACACTTCCTGCTTTCTGACTTCTTCTTCGGCATTCTTAATGGTTGATGCAATCCACCTTGAAGTCGGAGAACTGTAATGATGTTTGCATTCGGGCGAGTCGGCACAAAAGACGAAACCAGGACTATTCCACGTAAAGCCCACCCTCAAAGGGGTGATATGTGCCCTCAACAAACAAACAGGTGCAAACCCTCGATGAACCAACACTCTCCGCTGGAAATCGTCTCACAATAAGCGGGAAGCTAGCACACAGCGTCCCCGAGACGGACGCTGAAGCTCAGCTTTAGCGTGTTCGCCGCTCGCGGAGCCACTACCGATGATGTAATTGGCACGCCTTGTCTCCTAGGTGGTACCGGTCGATGCAATCCCTCGGCTCTGGTGAGATCATTATAGCGTGATCCGTACACGCCCCATCCAGCGTTTCTCAAACTGTCAAGGGCTGTACGGCGTGCAAATTCGTCTCCTCTTTGGGAACCCCATGCGTTAGTTTACGCTCCAGATGAGGTCCAGGTGCTTTCGTTTCCTCCGCACCTCGATGAGTGAGGGCGCGCGCTCGGCTGTCCCGTCATCGCGCGCATTCTCTACGCCAACCGTTGAATGGCGTGCCCTTCCTTGCGTTGCGGTGCGCCAAAGACGCTTTTTAGAACACTTTCAGTCCTCATGGAACACAGTGAGGCTGACTTTTTAACGCATTAGCCTAAATATGAACTAAGGAGGAGAGGAAAACGTTTTGTTATTTAAGCCCAAAGGCTGAAATATATGTAAGATTCAGCGTTAAACCCAGGAAGTTTCTTTCTTATTTCCAATCTGTGAAGGCTCTACATCGTGTTTTGTTTTTTTCAAGTCTTTTTGATTTTTGGTTTTAAACTTTGCAGCCTGCTTCGTTTAATTTCACCTCCATTTCGGGTATCCAGACTTGTACCGCACTTATTACGATTAACCATATTACTTGTATTGGATAACTTTTGGGGGTAATTTTGTAATCATTTTACTACATTGATTGACAAGTAATCGCGAGATGAATGATTACTTTTTGAGGTAATAAAGTACTCCTAGCCGTTGCTATATTTTACTTCCCTTTCTAATGGCGCCTTTTCTTTTCTTTTTTTACTTTCTTTCTAAGGAATTCTTAGATCAAAGAGAGGGTATTCTACCGAAATTGGTGGATTGATGCAATAAATAGGTCGGTGATTTTAATTAAAAATTAAACAGTAAAAAAAAGCCATTTTCAAGCCCGAACAAAAATATGTCGTTTTTTTAAATCTAAATAAATCAACAAAAATTATAAATTTTTTTCTTTTTTTTTTTTGATCGACGGTCAGTTATTTTTTGTTTTAAGCAATCGACTAAAATTATTATATGCTTTTAACCGGGAGTTATCTTCGCTTTCAAGACTGCGGGTATCCAGCTGGAACCTCCAGATTCGCCATGGCGGACCCGTCCGTGGTAGCTGCAAATCATCTGACGGCAACCGAGAGATACCGGGCTATACATACCGCAGGGGCAGTAGAAGCGAACTTCATAGTCCTGGCATTGCTCGGGAGAATTTCCGCTGTTCCAACACTGGAGACCGCCATCTACGGAGCAGGTCACTTTTTGGCCGGACTGGGTCCAATCCGTGTGACCTACGTTGAAAGTGACAAGGAAAAATACCGATGAGATGAATCGTTCTCCTACTTCCATAACAGTTGCGCCGTAACCGAGGAATCTCGATTAAGTATTTTTTTTTAAATAAACTGGTTCTTGTTGCACTACTTTCTTAAGCATTTAACTAGTTACAAGCTCCAATTAAATGGCAAGAGCCGCAAGACGTTTTGAAGAGTGTGCTTATCGCAGGTTTTATAAACACACTTCGTACGTGCGTCACAAGGAAAATATTTATGAGGAATACACAAATAAAAAAACGAGATTTCTGTACCTAGAAATATTGTTTTCGATGAAAATAATGAAAATGTTCAGATAATTTTACAAGTGCTGGCCTGTTTATTTTGGAATCATTTTAATATACGCATAGGAAGCACATATCATTCCATACCGAAGCCAGAGCTGATTATCGGTTACAACAGTTCTTAAATCGTTAAAGAAAAGCCTAGATTCACTTCAGTACTAACACGAAGGCAATATACAGACTAAAAAGTCTATTCTGTGATTTCCAAAAAGAAATGCTTGATTTGTCTTAATCCTACGGTTTAAAGTCGGTATATACTGAATATGTTTCGGCGGCATTGTTCGGGGCATGTGGTAAGCATTGCAATATTTTGTTTGTAATTGTTATTTGGTTATAGAGTATTATTCTATTACAAACTCGGCCCTTTTTTATGTGATGGTGGGCGTTTCCTGGATTTCTGTTTTGTTTTGTCCCATGAACTGTTTCAACGCGAACGTCGTACGCGGACACCGTAACGCCGCAACGCCGAACACCGTTACGGCGATGAACGCCGGAACTTAGTAGACACCACCGTGGAAGAGACAAAGTCAGCTAACTTTGCGTCTACCCGCAAGTTAGCGCGGTCGAATAGAACGTCGAGCGAAAATTCACGTGATCGATGGTTCGACTCCCATCGCGGCCCGTTTAGGATTTCGTTTCTTTTTCTACGCTGAAACCACGGGTTGGAAATGCGATGATCAAATTTGAAAATGAAAGAGACTGTCAAACAAAACTCGTGAACACTTAAAAAAACAATACCTTTGAATTCAGTTTTCTTGCACACAGAGCACTTTCCTTCATAGACTGCCAATCATGGCAAACAATAGATTGATTCCAGCAAATGACAAAGCTCGGGTTACGATTAGATCTGAAAAAGGCGATATCCACTGGGACAAGGAGCAGGTGACACGCCAGGCTCGTTGTCCCTGCGAACGTTGTATTGTTTGTTCGAATCGTGTCCTGCAAGTTCGTCTTTGGCCAGGATGGTTCTATTGTTCGTCGGGGCTGACTGTCTCCGCTTTCTGCAGGAAAACAAGCTCACGGAAAAAGTTCATTTAGAGTGAATGATGTCGCGTACCGGCGACAGTCCTGCAGTTGATGGCCGCTGGCTGGGAACAGACTTTTCCATGCGCCTGCAGAGGTCGCAGGTCCTCGAAGTCTCCGGGCCCTTCTGGGGTGTCGCTGCTGAACCACGGAGTCCAGCATCCGCCCTCGGGTTCAGGCGTGTAAGCTGTACGGAGTAAGATGTCGCAAAGAAGAAACAAAATGTGACCACTGAGACACAGCTTCACGTAGTTACATCTTAACTGATTTAAATAACGAGTAAGAAAACATTTGGTGTTATGGCATCGTATCCCGCTACGTCGTAAACCGAAAAAAAGAACCTTAGGAAAAAATAAAGAACACCACAACGTCTTTCTGAGCCGTTGTTGAATCTTCCTCTCGCTGCTTTCTTGAAGGGGAGCACCGTAGGACTTTTGACCGTCACTGATTTGCTTTACAATTGGTTCAATCCTTTGATAGTCACCGCGAAAGATTTCACCCGAAATGAAAGCCACAATTTGTTTTTCGCGAAGTTATTTAAGCTTTGTTTTTGGTCTGAGCGGCTGAGAGGCTTTACTGGCAACACTGTAAACCTGACGTCATATGCCCTCAGGTCACGAAAGCAGGACATAGGAAAGGAAAAATGTGTTTAACAATTCACTGGCAAGTTCTTTACTGTTCGAGGCGAGATCGGGAGTTTTGAGGATGAGGACGTATAGGGCTAACTTTCAGGAGACAGACACATTATGTGCCGCCTGCAATAATGATAGCGAGACACTAGAGCACTTGGTTTTGAAGTGCACGGGGCTTCGCCCTGTCCTTCCTGAAGGGGTAACGGATTCGGCCGAAGCCCTGGGTTTTACTGGAGACAATGAAAGGACGGAAGAGAAAAGGATTACAGTGACAAAGAGGCGATTAGAAGATTGGTGTAAATTATCAAGGGAAAATTAAATGATGGACATCTAACTAGCACAGCTGGGGACAGGCGGGACAGAGGATAATTACGAGAATCTCCCGCATGGCTCCAACCTAAAGTCTCAACCCTGTCTCCCAGTAAGTCTGGTGCTGGGGTAACGCCAAGCTTTGACCACAGAAAAATTGGCGACACTCCCTAGCCGGGGGAGGGGGGAGGGGGAGAGGGAGAGGTTGGGGATATTTTAAGTTTTTTTGCCCGATCCCTTGAAGGTCACCCTGGTGATAACCTACGCTGCCTGGTGATAGTTAGGGGAAAGAATCGGTCTTAGAAGGGCGGGAGGAATCATGTTTGTCTTTTACACTTAGGCTAGGTGGCGCAAGCTACCGCCCGTTACAAAGGGTATAGCCAGTAAACTCCATGTATCCATCCATGTGTTCTAATATAGGGCAGTATGGGAGAAGTATAGCTTGTTCCCGACGGGTTACAGGAAGGTTTATCATGTGAAATAAAACCAAACTAAACTCACGCCAGCAAAAGAAAAAAATAAAGGAAACACGCTTAGATATTGCGTATTTCTAGACTGCTGGTTCGACTGCAACTTATGGAACTTGTGACGCCACCCTGATAGAGAGCGCGGGAACATTTAAATGGTGGTTTTAGCATTACTCATCTTCATTTGAGGTTTTCTCTAAATGGCTATTTTGAATTTAGAGATAATAAATAGCAGGCTTGAAAGGGCAAAGCATAGGCAGTCTGTAAGGGGGTTCTGCTTGGGGATCCCAAGAATCCGCGAAAGCTTCTTTTTATACCTTCATATTTTTTTTTGTAGCAATATACTATATTAAAACTTACTTGTGGTCTCTTGCGGTGCTTCGGTGCCGCAGCCTTCCAGGTGCAGGCAGCTAACTTCATTGTGCGCGCACTGGCACTTCTCGCACTCCTTTTCGAATACCTCTCCGGGCTGGAGAAACCGGGACAAGAAAAGATCCATAAGAACCTTCAGAAGACCGTTTCACCAGTATTTCAGCTGAAAGTCTAAAAAAAAAAAGGAATAAGCTCAGAGTGGAAAAGACGGTAGTTTAAAAAACTTGTCTTAAAAACCCATAGACCAAGAAGACAAACAAAGAACTGGAGAAGAACGCATTAGAGCGCTACCATTAACGTGCAATGTGATGAATAATTTTACGCGGGACGGCATATTCTCTATGTGCCTATATTCCCGTGCCGCCAGTTTGCAAAGTGGCCTTTGCACTTTCTATAAACCTACGATAAACTTGCCGAGGTTCATAATTTTATCTACGCTTTATTTTTTAATACTTCTTAACATAATATTCTAAACTCAGATTCTAGTAGTTTAAACCACGTTAAAACTCCACCAGCTCACCCTTGCACTTTTACCTCATTACTTTTTTGGTTATGAAATGTGGCAGTATAAGATAAAAACAAAATAAACTAGCGGTGCTCGAAAAGGGCTTTTTATCTACTTCAGAATCCTTGCGCTAACATAAACGCGGGAAGAATTAATTAGGGGAGTCGCCATCTTCTTAAGCATCCGTGCCATCGACCGGCGGATCGATGGGCGTCAGATGATGAAAGCAATTTGCCGGGGAAAAAAACAACACGTGACACGAAAAGATGGGTAACGTTCAAGAAAGACTTATGTTTTGGTTACCTTCGCGTTTGCATTTATATACTAGCAATAGTTCGAATAGCGCGTACACAAGAGCTTTGAGTGTGCAAAGAAATAGTACTGTCGTCATGCTTCAATTCAAAACGCAGTTTGGGCTCTGCGCACGCGCAGTGGTGACGATGCAATTTTCTTTTGCGCACGCAAAGCTTTTAGCATACGCATTCTAAAAATTTCTAGTCTTGCTAGTTCAAAGGTATGCTATTTTTACGCTTACAATGTTAGCGTGGCGGATGTATTATTTTATACATTATAAGGTATATGCCAGTGACTTTACGAAACTGAGCTGGGAAAGGGGGAGGAGGAGATGAAAGCGCGCGGGGGCGTCAAAGTACAGAGCTCTGATTGAAACGATTAGTGGGTACGCGCAAAACTAGCTGCCTAATTGTCTCTACTCCCTAATCAAACAGTGAGTAGAAACAAAGGCAGCTATAGTCACTGACAGAATGAGAACGGCAGAGGCGGCATTTCGAACGCCCGGCCTCCAGCACGCGCCCCGTGCCTTCCACCGCGCTTTGGCTGTGTGCGCGCGCTCGAGGTACGCGAGACGCCGAGGCGTCGTCGAAGGCAGGAAGCTCGCCTTCGAGGCGGGACGACTGAAGGTTTTCCCAGCCGCACTCGCCCCTTTAGTGAGCCTAGCTTTTCGTCTGCCCCCTGTAACCATTCAAACAGAGCTCGGCGCTCTGTCGTTCGCGACCGCTCCTCCTCTCCCTCAGTTGCTCTCCGTATAGGCGGAATCTGATTGCGAACAACGGACATCGAGCGCCCTCGTGAAGTTTCCCAACCCACCGCGAGGGGGTTTCTCGTTCGGGCAGCAGGCAGGGGCAGTGCTGCACGGGCACGCAGGTGTCCTTGTCGAAGTGGAACTCGTCCGGCTGGCAGTCGCTGGACACGCAGCTCGGCACGCAGCCGCTCTCTTCGGACGCGCAGAAGCCTTCGGACTGCAGCTTGTGCAGGAACGGGCCGCAGGTGGCGTTGCAGCGGATGCCGCATTCGGACCAATGGCTTCCCGGAGGGCACTCGTCTGGAGCAAAAACAAGAGGATTCGGTTTACCCACGTTTTACATACACTGAATTGTAACCCAATCACAAAAACGAAGGTGAGCACATTTTTCGGGGAAAATTTAGAGGAACCAGTTGCATATAACCGCATTCAATAACCTAATATATGCCGGCACTCGCATGAAATTATTTGAACGTGCATTGTTAAGGGCTGTGCAAATAGTGCTTCGAAATCAAATAGCGCTGCGTCATTTATAGCATTCGCAATTCAAGGTGACGCCGCCTGCCCTCTAGCATTGTTCACGCTAGGAATGACAGTGCGCTTTCCTGTTCGAACCACTGCCTCCTGGTTTTCTTGCCTCCTGAAACATGGCAATATACCTTTTTTGACGATCCTTTGATTTCCACCAAATAAATCTGTCACTTTGAAATTTAGCGCTTAAAACATAAAGTTGTATTTTTCGTGATACGCCGCAAAATGTATTAACTGTATAAGTACAAACGCTATCATTATCTTAAAGATTTTCCACGACATTTCCAGCAAACGTCATTTTGAATATTTAAATACATGGATCATAAAAACATACTGCTTCGTTTCAGTCGCTCTAATAAAGCACCTAAGATCGAACAATTTATATAAATCTATTGGCACACCCCCGTTAATCCTACGCCCCTACCTCCAGGGCTTTCCCGAGCTGCGCCGGTCCCCATTCACGAGGCTCGTGCCGGAGCCGCCTATATCGAGGACATCCTCGCCAAATCAAGGAACCACACCCCCAAGAAAGACCGACCGCTAGACTAAGGCCGCGCTAACGACGAAGGGAATCTGGCCTCCTCGTCACCCACACCACCGGTGTTCTGCCCCACGCGCAGCACAGGTGCCAGGCCGATGATCCACCAGCTACTCTGGTAGTGTGTCAAAATGTCCGCGCCCATACGTGTCACCCCCGACGTTCACAGACTGGAAGAGTGGATGCCACCCCAGAACGCTGCCCATGCCAAGGACGCTCTTTTCTTGCGCCACCGGCGTCCACCACCGAATAGAATTTTTTTTCTCCACTCTCTCTTTTTAATACTTAGGCCATCCAGACATTCTCTAAATAAAGGGATTCATTCAATTAACTGTATTGTAAGTTCGGCGATTATTTGCCTCCTTTCTCCCGTCCCGTCTGTTTCGCTTTATGATTTAAAGAAATACAGGGTGTCAAAATATATATATTTACAGGGTTTTCTTTCTTTCTTTTTACCGCAAAAATGAACTAGGCATTGCCGAACGCTGATTCTTTGCCCAAAGGTAGCGCTAGAGATCACACCAGATGCCGAAATTTCAGCCCGATCCGATACCTTGCTCAAAAGTTATAAATGATTTCCTGAAAATTTCATTGGGAAAATGGAGCCCATTTTTGCCTGTTTTTGCTTTCTGGTGCCATAGAGCCCCATGTATTCGAAAACTCCGTCGGCCGCCATTTTCCCATTGAACTTTTCATAAAATCACTTCTAACTTTTGAATAAGGTACCGGACCGGGCTGAAACTTTGGCATCTGGTTGTGACCTCTAGCGCTACCTTTGGGCGAAAAATGAACGTTCGGCGATGCCTAATTATTTTTTTTTTCTGGTAAAAAAATTTGTGTATTTTTTTTGTGACATTTTGTATATTGGTTACTTTGAATGCCTGCAGAGACATCACCAAATAGAGGACGACTGTAGTGGCCGACTAATATTCTGGCCACTATTTTACGAACTAACGTGCTCCTGGCTCGTTGATGAAGTTGACAGTAACTCCACTATCCCTTCATTCTGTCGAGAGGAATGCACATTCGCGTTTTGCAGTTTCACGGTAAAAGCCTAAGATGTTCAACAAACAGTAGGCGGCGCTTTCTCGTGCCGGCTAATGAAAATTTTAGCAAAATACAACTTGTTTTAAATTTTCAGCAACTCCCTTGCTGTTCCGGTTTCTGGATACCTCCCATTGCAATTCAAGATTACCTCACCAGTTGTAATCGATATAAGTTTTTTCAGAAAATAATTGATTATCGAGCCATAATGAAGGATTCGGTTACTCCATTATGTTAACCACCGGTTAATACGATCTTCAGCCCAATTTGCCATTTCTTATTTCATTACACAATTTTCGTAGTGATTTTTGTTTTTATTCTCGTTTCTTCGCTTTGAAGTTGTGTTGAGTAACAATTTTGTTACACGTTCTTCGAGATCATCGATTTTCTTTGTTGTACAATGTATTGTACAATGTATTAAACAATGTATTGTAAAATGATGGCACAACGCTTGTCTTATCAACGAAGACGCTATGTGTTTAGGTTACTGGGCGCCGGAACCGCATAACGCTAACTCATTGCATTGTGAATTTTTATTGCTTATAAAATCGAAAATTCGCACTGGACGTTTCTTGAAGTTTCCGCGTTCACGCTGAAGCATTTTAAGAAAATAAAAAAATTTAACCACTTTTTTTTTCGAGGATTGCGTGCCGCACAAACACTGTAATCACTCCGTCCTTTGCCATGGTTGGTCCCGATTCAGACACCGGATGGACAGGAAGCGAAAAAGGCACACGTTCCCTCCCTTGTGAATCTTCCATAGGCTTCCTTCTGAAAACATTTACTTAATCTTGGAGCGAAGAACGAAAAGTCACTGAAGTTGATTCGTTTCTGCTTATGCTCTTTCACCTCACGACAAACCGCAGCGGACGCTACGAGCCATCGGAGCCACTCAAATGCCGCTTGAGTGTCACGTGACAGGCACAGCGACGCGCGGGACGCGTAATTACGTGATTCGTTCAAAGCGCTGGATTGGCTGGGATGGCCAAGAGATCCATTTCGGAAATATACTGCCTGCTTGAAGTTCTGTTATGTTCTGACGTACGGCACGTGAGATTATCCAGGAATGCAAGTTGTTGACGTTGGTTTAAAAATGTCTGCTTTCGGAACAGAGACATCAGAAGGGAAAGCAAAACAGAGTATGGGATTGCCTCTTTTAGAGCGCAGCTCTTAGGCGCCCGTTTCCGGCTTGAGCGGCGTCGGCGTCGGCGTAACCGAGCGGTGCATTATGGGAAACGTCCCGTAATGCACCGTGGCGACGGCGCGTTGCATTACGGGATGTTTCCCATAATGCATTGCGCGGGAGGGAGGAGGGGGAGGAGGAAGGGAGGAGGGTGGGGAGAGGAGGAGGGAGGAAGAGGATGGAGGAGGCGAGGAGCACGGGAGGAGGAGAGGGTGCGATGAGGAGGAGGGGCATACCGTGCCCTCCGTACCCTCCCCTCCTCCTCCTTTTCAAGAGCTGCGCTCTAATTCGGCATTACAGGGAGTTGCAAAGGTCTTTCATTTTTAGAGCGCAGCTCTTAGGCGCCCGTTTCCGGCTTGAGCGGCGTCGCCGTCGGCGTAACCGCGCGGTAGCATCATGAGTCAATTTCCCCGCTAAATTTAGCGGAAAACTTTTCCCGCTAGATCTAGCGGAAAATTGTCCCGCTAAATCTAGCGGAAGAATTTTCCCCGCTAAATTAAGCGGAAAATTTTCCCCGCTCAATCTAGGCGGAAAATTTTCCCCGTTCAATCTAGCGGAAAATTTTCTCCGCTAAGTCTAGCGGAAAATTTTCCCCGCTAAATTTAGCGGGAAAATTTCTCCGCCCCCCCCTCCCCTTGAGGTCACGTGACCCCCAGGCCACGTGACCCCCCCCCGAGGTCACGTGACCCCCCCTGGTCACGTGTCCCCCCCTCGTGCCTGCCCCTCCTCCTCAAGAGCTGCGCTCTAATTCGGCGTCACAGGGAGCTGTAAACGGCTTTCATTTTCTTTTTCTGTTAACTTTTATTACATATGCCTTCTGAACTCCTGAGGATAAAAAGATTGAATCGTGCTGCTTCCAGGATATACTAACCTTTCGAATCGGCACGAAAGCACATCAGAACAGCCCTAGAATCGCGAGGTCTCCAGAGATTTCCCAGAAAGGTTTCTTCGTCGTAAAGTGAGCCGAAGCAGAGCAACGTGAATACGTCGGCATGGTACGCACCTCCACCTCTGTTTTCCTCCTCCAGGCAGCGACAAAAGACGCGCATCTCGTAGTCGGAGCACAGTTCCCGGTCGTCCTGGTCCTCCCTGAGGCAGCGCAGTCCCGTGTGCGGGGAGCAGAGCACGGACTCTCCGGTCTCGTTCCAGGGGGTCTTGCTGCCCACCGTGCGGCACTCTACCGCCACCATGTGCTCCACGGGGCAGTGATCGCCGTGCGCCTGGAGGCTCTCAAAGTCATTGCCACCCTAAAGAAACAAGCGAAAATTCGGACCCTGTTTGTACTAGATATTGGAGTAATATTTGTCAGGTGATCAATCGGTAGAAACCGTCTTAGCACAGAACGTCTTTAAGGTCTGGGATTCGCAAAGAAATTGTGACGTGTCTCTACAAAACAAAAATGTGTAGCACGAGTTTTAGAAGAAAAGGCAATACAGAGAGAAGAAAGACAGATTTTTCGACGATAATCAAACGAGCCTTACACACTACAACTCTGCAGAGAGGATAGATGAGAACCAAGAGAACTTTACTGCGCGTAGGGGTAGCGTGTGGGTGACCGTTTGGCGATATCCTATGATCATACCACGTGATTTTACTTGGTATATGATCACGTCAGTCATGACGTGATAAAAAGAAACAAATTTGTATGATTATGAATGCATATTCTTGATCTACCTGGATGCTATTAGTAAATTCGGAGCAACACAATCTGTGAATGCTGACATTATTGGTACTCATTCATTCATTGCTCGTTCGTTCATCGCGTACCTTCGTATTTTATCAAAATTGTTCAGATGTCCCCATTAACTAGCTCAACGAGCTTCCACCACCTCGCTTGCGTACTGACCGTAATGTCAAACTCCACAGCCAGTTATGCCTCGGTACTTAATTGAACCACCTTATTTCAAACACCAGTTTCCAAAGGTAAAATATTAGAATTTCATGACAGCAAATTCCACGAGCAATATTGCATTTTTAATATGCAAATACCCCTCGAAATGTGATGAATATTTAAGTTCATGGTTATATAACCAATGATGTAACTGATACAATTCGAATATTGATGGTTCGGAAAAGTTTTACCTAATCACTTCACTCCTGGTGACAACTCCCTATTTATAACAATCTCGGTTGTATAATATGACACCTTCTCCACCATGTCATTGTGTTACAGCTCTTGTGGAGAATTCACACATCTAAATCAAAAGTTGCCGGTTACAAAACCTGCTCCAGTAAATCGGATTGTACGACTATCCTATTTTGTCTGCCAAGTGTCGCTATTCTCTTCGCTTCCGAGAAAACTTTCAAGCGCCTCTTGTACGACATGCAAATCAGTTTTATTTGTGAAAAAAAAAAGCTGCGCTAAAGCGTAGCGGCTTAGCCATACCAAGGAGGAAAGGTAGTTTCCTTGGGACTGGAAGATTAAGGTTGGCTGCTCCTTCGGCCGCTTTTCATCCAAGAAGGCATCGCTATATTGTCTGCCATCGACATGAGATATGGCAAACAACCAAAGATTCCAGTCCTATTGCCTTTTCCGAATGTCCCCTAGAGAGCGGAATCATAAGGGGACGCTTTCGCGGCAGAGTAGGGAGATTCAGGCCATTTCTCTGACTCGAATATTGCGTGGAGGGGAATAATATTTTCTGTTGAATACAAACTAGAAAGTCTGCACAACACAACCCTCTGACGTCACACTACTGTGGTGGCGCTGCTGTCGGCACTGCGCATGCGCAGAAACTTTGTCTCGCGTACGTCTGACTTGTGCGCACGTCTGGTATAGAAATGAAGAACGTGGCCTTTTGTTTGTAAACAGCGTGTATATTTTCTGCCTATACCCTTCCTCCCAAATCTTATTTTATTGTTGCCGCAGTAGGAGACAGTGGGAAGGAATTGGACAGGTTCACACTCTAACTTTGTGCATAATAATGTGCACGTAGAAACAAGTTTAACGGTCCTAAATGTAGCGTGCAAAACCCTTCATATCAACTGAACTGCACTTTGTTCCTACCTCTTCTAGAAATGTAAGAAAAAAAATTCCGTGTAAAAAAATGTGTACCATTCCACCGGCCCCCAGGGAGGAATGAGACACATGGAATATTGCGCTAAATATTATACTAGTGAATATTATAGGCAAACGGGTCTTCATCAGACATGAAGCCCGATCGCGGTCGTCTTTTTCGATCCGATTGTCCGTGGTTTCGGACCGGGGATTAAGAGTGCGGTAACATTTTAGACAAAACAAAAAATTGGCGGCCTAAATGCAATATGAACTATAATTATATGGTTCACCATTATTATAGTTTAACCTTCGTGATGATCGACCAGTCAAAGCACCAATTTTTGTAAAGGCAGGATTGAGACGCTGTCCCATCCCTCCCGCCATCTCAGCGTACCATTCTCCCCAAACTGCTTTGCACACTGCAAGATGCCAATCGTGGCAACAGGTGAGATGTTAACGCGTAAAATAGCGGTGGTTAAACGCAACCTATGAACACATCTTCTTAATGCTAGTTTACAACAGCTGTTGGCCAAACCGCTTGCTTCAGGAGTATAGAGCAAACCAAATGTGTGCTACTTACTTTTTAGTGTCGAAGTGGCAACCACTGTCTCAGTTCGTGTACACCACGCCAAGCTGATACGCAATTACAGATGAAAGTACCGCTACCACGGCGTCATCAATCAGGCAGTTCACCAACTTTTTGAATACTACTATTCACTAAAGAAATATGTTGACTATCCCACTCCTCCCACCGTCCCATTCCTCACTACTCACTCTCTATAGATAGTCGGCATAAAATAGACCATAATTGGCACGACGGCTACTATAGGCCTTTCCAGCGCTTATCGCCCCAGCGAAAAATGCTGAGTCATTGGGACGTGCAGGCTCGTATTTCGTGGGTGAGAGCTACTGTGCACGCTCAAAACGCCTTCTACAACCCAGTAGTCCAAGATTGCAACGCGCAGAAGGCGATGGTCTATTGTCATTACTTAATTATGTCATGAGACAATGTAAAGCAAGACCTCCCCTACCGTGGACCAAATATTGTCGGTGACTGCAGCTAGATATTGCCACGTTTCACTTTGAAAACGTACTTTTTTTGTCACTAAGAGTGTAAAGGCTTTATGCTGACCAGCGTGTATATGAGTGAGACTACTTTGACGTCTGTGTAAATTTTCGTGATGTCGAAAGTTTGTGTAAAAGCACGGACATGTAAAGCATGTTTGTTTATGCGCGACGGCCCCAAAACACCCCAACATTTATCAGCCCAAACACGCACCTTTAAGTGGAGGTCGGAATAAGCTTCGCTAGAATTTGCAGAAATATTTCGTATCTTCTGTACGTAATAACAAACAAAAAAACTAGTGTGCAGGCGAACAGCAAGGGGTTTGACGTTACGTACATCAACAATATCAGGAGTAACTGAAACTCAGCTTCTTAACATTGTAGGTAACAAGAACAACAGAAAAGAGGCGAGAGCTAACGTCTCAAATACCTGATACTCAGGCGCGTTCATGCTCTCCCAGTCCGACCAGCCGGTCTGAACGCAGGTTTTGACCTCGATAGGGCAGGGCTTGCCGACACATCGCACTTCGCCACGGACGCAGAAACTGAAACAGATAGCATCGGGCATAGATATCGGCACTCGGAAAATTCTTTACAAAACACAAAGACCAGCTCAGAAAAAAGAATTCGTGTTCTAAGGTTGAACACTTTTACCTTCGCACTACGTTTGAACATACAGGTTCCGGTGTATACTTTAGCAGCGACATTAGTGTGCTCGCGTTGGAACAGTTAAAATTCTGAACAAGTCTCACGTTGTAACGTCGACGGCCCTTGAAGACTAAGCATGCTTGTATCGTTGGATGTACAATGAATACGAAATATTCGGTTATGAAACAACATAAGCGAGTAGCAGGACCATAGCCTAAATATAGCGAAAAGGAGGACGATACAATCTAAAACTTTCTCCGTTGCAGTATTTTTTTTTTCTTGTCATGATATACGGATATACTTTCATTTGCTGCATTTATTTATTTATTTATTTATTCATTGAAATACCTGTATGCCAAGAGGGCAATATTGGAGAGGAATAACACGAAGTGAATGCATATTATACAAAAATATGAACCATAAACACTTGAGAAAAATAAGAACAAAAAGGTTCAAAGAATAATTCTAACACGTGTCTTGTAGGATGGAAAAGAACACGGTTGAAAAATTCATGAGCAAGACGATTCGATTCGCGAAGGGCAAAAGGAAAAAAAGAGGTCAAAAACCTCTCTTTGTTTCCCACAACCGTTCTACTCTCGTACTTTTTTTTTTTCATGATCGCTTCTTATGTCCTTTGCTTGAGCAAATAGCAAATATAGGGTCTTTTATATACGTATTTTTATCGATGCCAATTTTATCGTTATAAATCGAATCTATAATTGTATATTTCCTCCGTTGTGAAAGGAGTTTTCGTCCTAGATAATTCTTAATGTCAGAGATGCTACAAGTAAACAATTGTAATTACCACGAACGAAACAAGCAGCACGGTTTTGGATGCGTTCTGGGATGTAGATTACATTCTGCATATGAGGATTCCATGTCATGCACGCATATTTTAGAATTGGCCTCACATTGGTGACCTACAGGGCTTCATTGAGAGCCATGGGGGCAGTTTTCAAATTAATCTAGGAAAACAGTGAAACAAACTGTGATAGACAGCACATTTGAACACATGTAAGAAAGCGGTTAAAAAGAGACTAGTATATTATCTGAGCACAGTGATACATCGCAGCTGGCATTCTTCAAATAGGTCGTAGAATTTTCCTGAAATATTTTATGCATTCTAAAAATCGAACCTCTCACAGTAACCGCATGGTATTCGATCTGTTCGCAGAGGAGGCAGGCGAGCTTGCGGATGCCTAACATACTATACTGAAGATTAATAAGTAAACTGCGCGCGAAGTAACAGGTGCGCTACTCTCCTATCCTTCGTTCTTTCATTGTTTTATGAGGAAGAACATTTGCTGATTTAGAGAAGAAGACTTACATACCGATAACCTATGTGATGAATTCCCGAATGTGCAAGTAATTTGAGCTGACAACGATTACAAATAAATTGGCATTTAGAAGTCCTGGTCGTCGGTTAAAACTGCTAACCATTTTTATCGCAAGGGTCCAGGTCAGAGACCAAATCTCGCAACAATAGACGAGTAATGTAAAGTACCCCAGTCAATTTACTTTTTTCACAATCCAGTGTCATTAGGCGGCTCAAAAAACAGTTTGACTTTCGACAAACTAATGCCGGTAATGAAACTGATTTCATCTTCACCTTCACTTTCGCATGTCAATAGCAGATGAAAATTGGTTCTTCGATCAACTCATAATCCTGCTTTGATTTTCTTCAGTTTCGATGGTGTGAACATAAGAGCTGACCACTACAAAGACGACGACCCATAAGTTTCTCGGTGCAATGTCCACCATCAAAAGACATTAGAGCCAAACTTGTGCCAAGGGATTGATTGAACCACACTCCAAAATAAGCGCTAGTGCAGCCGTTGTGTCCAATTCGTGCATCGCGTTGTACCGACGTCTCGACCGTACAGACTTCGTATATCCTCCACTTGGTCAACGTTCTTAGATCTATCAGTTGACAAGCTCCACGAAAAAGCGGTGTTCAAAATCGGTTCTTCACTGTTGCCTGTACGCGAGCAGGAGCGCGCGAATAGCGTTCGCGCCACCGGCGTTAACGCCTCCATGGACAACGAAGAAAAACTATTTTCGGACGACGCCGTATTTGCCCCGACTTTTGCGCAAACTTTATGTACCGAAAAATCTCCGATATAATTTGTTTCCACCGTACACTCTTAAAAGGAGCACGTGTCTCTAATTTCCAGCACAACACTCGGAGAGTCAATCAGCTGCAATTTACGGAGGCAGCTGAGTGAATGACGATGCCTACAGAAACGATATGTTGATGACCAAAAACGCAGTCTGAGTTGTGACAATAAGCAGTGCAAGCGTGATGTTTGCATTGCTTAATGTCACAACTCAGACTGTGTTTTTTGTTTAAACGTACGTTTCGGCATCGTCATTCGCTGAGCTGCCTCTGTAAGTTGCGCTGATTGACTCTCAGAGTGTTGTGCGGGAGAAATAGGCACACGGACCTTTTTTTAGAGTGTAGGTAATCTGCATCCCACGTTCCACCGATTCCGCAGCTTCTCTCCATTTGGCGTGCTGATAGTGTAGGGAGCGCCACGAAAAAGGCGCCAGACGTTCTAGGAAGCTTGTCAACTGACTTTGATCTAGTAACGTTACACTTGGTAGTATCTTAAACTTCTTCCTTCATCAGCCTCAAAAATGCCACCATTAGTTTAGCGCAGATGCCATGCACTGAGATGATGAGAAGTCAAAGTTCCGAGACTTGGGCGGCCAAACGTACCAGGACTGACAGGCGTTGGACGTGGCCACCCGTTGTCCCTCTTTGAAGTGAAGGCCACCGATGCTGCATCCGGTCTCCGGCGGCACTCCGCAGTCCTGGACCGGCACGCAGGTGCGGTCGGTGGCGGTGCGGTGCACCATGCCGTTGGGACAGAGCGCCGGGGTGCAGCCCTCGAGGCACAGAGGCGGGGACACCTTGCAGGCGTCGTCGACCACCGGGTACTCGCAGGTTGGGGGCTTGCAGAAGCTCACGCAGGCCGAGTACTCGTCGCACGTGTCGCATTGCAACGCTGCAGGAGCGGACAAGACACGAACGTGGAGTCATTGATAAGATGAGAACGGCCGGCGTCTTTTTCAGATGCCCTGACTCCGCCACGTGCTCGCCATTGCTTTCGGGCGTGCTTTGGTTGCGCGTGCACTCTAACAGCTCACGAGACGGTGAAGCGTCATCGAAGGTGGCAGGCTGACGCTGGAGGCAAGGCCACTGAAGGACCACCTGCCGAGCTTGTCCCGCCAGTGACAATACAAGGATATTGAAAATGAGCGCTCTGAAAATATCAGTACCCCTTTGAGAGTTGCAGCTTTCCAGTGGGACGGCAGACGTTTTCTTTCTTCGAAACATACCTCTGCGAAACGTTGGCTACAACTATAAAGCTGCTAGGAGTCTTCTAGCCAAAAAAGCTCCAATCTTTGGTCACGCAGACAAACCCTTAAAGAAATCGGAGGTAAATTATATATTTCTGAACTGTATTTTTTTTTACCTTTAGTCGTTTTAAATTTTGGAGTCAATAAAGCATGAGAAAATTCACAGCTTTTAAGCGATTTCAAAACTGCAGCTGCCGCAGAGTTAGCCAGCTGCCTCTTTTATTTCGCTTCTCGGTCCAGTTGCGTCGGGGCATTTCCTTAACTTGTTCTGTCTGTAAACTCCTTAAACAGCCTTATTAATAAACACATTTTTCTTAATTTCTCGATACACATAATGTACTTTCGAGCAGCCACAGATGGCTTCAGATGATGATTTTCCACAACGACTCAATTTCTTGAGACAGTTCATGACCTTACCTCTGCCCTGAACAAGAAAAGTCAGGTAGATGTCATCTTTATTGATTTCGCGAAAGCGTTCGATAAAGTATCGCATGCAAAGCTCCTACAAAAATTGAATAACTACTTAAAAAATAATCAACTTATTGGTTGGATACAAGCTTACCGAACAAACCGCTACCAATATGCAGAATTTAATAATGAAGCTTCTTCCTACTTTCAGTGGACTCTGGCGTCCACTGAACGATATTCCCGATGAGATTTCTGTCAAAATACGTCTTTATGCCGACGATTGTGTGATGCCTAACAAAGTGAAGTGTGTTGATGACCAAATTAAGCTTAATGATGATTTGAACAAGATTCTGAAATTGTGTGACACATGGCAAATGTGTATAAATTATGACAACAGTGTTTATATGTCCGTCACCAATAAAAAGAAGCCACTTTCACTCTCCTATCACATGAACGAACATATCCTAAGAGAAGTTACTGAATTAAAAATCTGCGTCTCTGGATCAGTTTCGATCTTAGATGGGATAAGTAGATCAATTTAATTTCCTCTGACGCCCTCCGTAGATTCTTTTTTCTCAGACGAGCACTAAAATCAGCCACTTCAGATACTTGACTCCTGGCGTACAAGACTCTTATCCGAGCGACCCTAGAATATGCAAACATTATTTGGGACTTATTTACACAGGTAGGAATTAATGGGATACAACGAATACAAAATAAAACTGTCATATTCATTTTTAACGCCTATAAGAAGGCGTCTATTTTGGTGCTTAACAAACAGCTTGGGTTTGTCCCGGTTCATGAACGAAACCGTGTATGCAGACTTCGTTCTTAATTTCAATTAATTAAGGGGCAGTATAAAATTAACGTTGACGAATATATCGCTTTCTCTATTGGTTACGCCACCCGAGGAACGACCCTACTTACCATTGCACCTTACCAACCGCGCATCAACAGTTTCGAATTCTCCTTTTTCCTCGAACGATTGTAGAATGGAATGGGCTTCCTTACGAAATTATTAACCAAGACTCCGTAAGTGCATTTGTTTCCGTTTTGTGTTCTGAATGAGTAACTCTTTGGTACTTTATCGCTTCGATTTATGTTACTTTCCACCCTGCTACGATCCCTGATAGAGAGCAGCAGTATTTGTAAATAAATTTAAAAAAAAAATAAAGGCCATTCTACCGCGTCGCGTGTCGACGCGCCTCTCAATGCAGCTGCGTTTCCCGCGGCACCTGAAATACTTCGGTGACGTCTTTAATGAGAGCAATACGTGCTTTCCTACTATTTTGGTGTTCGATAGAGCGCTGTAGACTGTTTAAACATGTATAGTATTAAACCTATTCGTCAAAATGTCGTAACAACCTAAATTTTGAATCACCCTAGGCTTCTGCGTATAGAAACTGAAAAATCGCATCCAGCGGAAAATAAGCAAACCGTTGCGCATTTGTCGGAAACGCATCAACATTGGGTGAACTAGGAGTAACCTAAAACAGCAGTATAGAATAACCGGCAGATAACCTCTTAAATTTCAAAGGAACCCGACACGATCCTTCTCACAGTTTGATTGCCGCACCCTCGGTATTCTGAACATCGAACTGGAAAATCAAAGTCAGCGAAACAAAAAATACACCCTAAGAAAGTTCTCTCCGGAAACCCAGACGCATCGATCATTTAGAATTTATTCGAGCTCCCAGAGCCGACGTTGTTGCGCTCTCGATCAAACTATGGGCCTCAAAATTTCAATGGGAGAAGAGGGAAGGCGTCGATCGAAATGAATGACTTACGGCAGAGTTCTTGAGAGCGCCAGAGAACGCGGACTCCCCGAGATGCGCACTGGTGAGCGTACGCTCCGATGGCCGTGCACAGGCACTCGCAGTCTCCCCAGTGTCGCAGGCACACGTGTCCGAAACGCAGCTGTCCATTTGGGAAAAAAGACCCGTTATAGATACTGCTTAAGAAATACAAGGTGTAGCCTATAATGTTCACACTTCTCGCTTCGTAATTTGCTCTCCGGCGTTCGTATCGGTTAATGCCGCAATCCTATTGGCTGCAGAGCGGCGATAAGATGTCTCTCCACATTCTGCGTTTCTTTTAAGATGCCACTGACTATAGTTAATAAGAGCGTCGATAAGGTAATCACGAAGCAAGAAGAACGAAAATTACAAGCTACGCAATGTTTCTCTTAAAGCTGTCAGTCACTTTATACGGGAAGGCGTGCGCGTGTTGCACGATAGAACACCAATCCCTGTATTCTCCTTGGTGCTTGGGTAATATAGCAAATGGTCTATTGCTCATGTGCAGCTGGAGACACCAGATGCCCACTGAGGCAGACCAACTTCCGGCAGTATAAACAT
>JAZHYW010037946.1:0-15473 GCA_037355805.1 Ixodes ricinus | reverse complement strand
CAAAGAATACCACTTCGCACGCACGCTCCGCGGTCGTTTTATTTTGGCACTTTACTTCGAATCTTTCTATGCCGAGCGGAAATTTGTCCGCTTCTTGCACAGGGGATGCGATGATATCAGAACGCCGAGGTCTTATGAGCTGTTTAAAAACAAAAGAAGAAAAAGTAGTGGTTAGACCTTGAGGCATTTAGCATTGAAGTCGACGCATCCTTTCAATCAAAGCCAATCGGGGTTCGGCGTCGTTCTGACGTGATCGCAACTCTACTCAAGACGCGGACGATTTGCTCTCCGGATAGGGAAGCCGACCACGTGCAGCGTGTGTAACTACGTTCCCAACATTCTCTTTGATGCTTGGATAATTTAGGTGAAGGTCCATTGTGCGTTATGACGCTCACCCACGTTGCTCGCGGAGGTCACGCGAAAAAAGAAAATACCAGGAACCGAAAAGCTGATCCACCAAGCCAATTGTTGTGTGTATGTTTATACAGCCGGAAGTTAGTCTGCCTCAGTGGGCGTACGGTGTCTCAGCTGTAGATGAACAATTTAGCCAGTGCAGTACAACCGCTATCCTGGGGCCTACTGCACCACGCAGTAGTGATACACGACCACACGCCGGTACGATGCTCATCCAGATCGAAACGGGCAGGGGCAGGGATTGAGCCCAGGATCCCTGGGTTCCGCAGCGCGAGCTTTCGCTCCACCTGCTCCGAGCTGGTGTGCGCTAGACCACTGGGCCACCGATCCCCCAAAAGCTCAAGGAACTGCACATTTATGTTGTTAATTGTTTAGTCTTCTCAGTTGCTCTTTAACGTACATCGATCGACGCTGACAGACGCTTGTATTGGACCATGGCTCGTGCACGATGGAACGCTAAAAACGCCGCTTTCATGGTCGCGTCCTGCGTGCGCTGCAGACGTTTTTAGACGGGGGCAGAATAGCAGGCGGGCGCAGGCGGTAACGGTCGCCCACACCCCGCTTTCATGGCCGCGCCTTACGGGCGTTGCAGACGACGATAGACGGTGGTGGGGAATAGCAGACGATGCCGGAGGCTGCCTCGCGTCTGCTCGCACAACTATAGTATGCGGTGTCAGACGCCAGACCAGACGCGCCGGACGCATACTGGACGTTGCGGCTAGGCTTGCGAGTGCGTTCGGTCGAGCAGCCAAGCCAATCTAGTGGCAATAGGCCGAGCCACTGGGATCTTCCCTAAATTGCGTCTAACGACGCAAATATTTCGCGAAAAGCATTCTTCTTTCGTGGAAAAGTAAAAAAAGTGTCCTATTTAAGTCATAAATATTGTTTTCTTATTTTAGTGTTTTTTTAAGCTTTCAGTGACTATAGATGACAAGGCCCTAGTGCTGGGGCCCTAAACTCGTCAAACCCAAAGTTGGAGCCGAAAGTTCGCTGAGCGCGCCGATTGGACGTCGGCGAAAAAAGCGCGAAGTCATCATCGGGATAGGCCAATCGGTGCGCTCTGTCGACTTCGGCCCCAACTTTGTGTTGGGCGAGTTTAGAGGCCCTGGACCCGCTACGTCACCTACCGGCGGCTAGCGCGGGGCAGAGAATTGGCACGAGTGCCGCGTCATCGTTGGGAGGGGACTCGTGTTCTCACTGATAGGACACGAGTGTAAGCCGAACGCTCACGCGGCACGCGAGTCCAATCCCTGCGCCGCGTTGGCCTTCGATAGCTGACAGAGGGAAATCCAACACTAGGGTATCGTTCTTTAGAGGTGTCGGTCCAAGGCGACCGCGCGTCTCGAACCATGTGTTGCATGACGCGTTCAACCGACCATATCTCAGCTCATGTGCAAAGTAATGCTGCTTATAATTTTCTTCATAATTTTATCAAAGTCGTTTCTCCTATAGACCTTGTCCGGCGTTCTCAGCCTCTACCCCCACTCAATATAGCGATTTTCTTTAAGTCGCTCGTTTTTAAGTAGGGGCTTGTGTAAGTGAAATTCGAACGCGCTGTTTGCAAACAAGCTTACGTTCACCCAAACCAGGTGTGGTCAGTACACGGGCGCAGAATCCAAGTTCCCGTAAGGCAAAGCGTCTGCGCACGCCCAGTGCCGATAGCAGCGCCACCGGAGAGGCATGACGTCCCCTCCCCCAGCAATGACACTCTGCTTGCGTGCTTGAGGTGTCCGACTTATGAGTGTGGCCGGCTATGAAATATCATCCGTAATGTATCAAATCCCGCTTCATCAATCCATATGCAGTGGAATCCCGTTCATTCAAACTCGTGGATAATTTAAGCTAACAGGCAGGCCCCGTCCTATGTGTTGCTAGGAAGGAAACTCCCGGTAATTCAAACTTTGCATTATTGAAACAACGTTTTAATCCCCTCGGGTTCAAACTCACGAGATTCCACAGTAGTAATAGTAGTCCGAGGACGCCTGGAATGTCGTAAACTTCCGGTCCACTCTTCTCTCTTTCATTTCAAGTCCGAGCACAGCCAACGCTACGATCCGACGGTGCCAATCAAATGGCGTCGAAAGTGCATAGTCACTGCGCTCGTTGTATTTGAGGATTTGCTATCACCAATCACGCACGGGCAGAAGTGCGACATCTCGGCGCATTCACTCTGCGTGACTGGCTTAGTCGGGGTGATAAAGTAAACCCACAAAGGCTGACGAGCGCCGTAACGAAGCACTTTTGACGTTGCTTGAGTATTGGATCCATTAGACCGCGGCGTCGGCTGCGGAGAGCGTTAAAGTGAAACGGGACATATATCTCATGGAGGTACGAAACTCCTGGAGGCGACGTGACGCCAGCAGAGGTGAAGCGGGGGAGGCTTCCGGTTTGGGGGGACACACCCTCCCAACGATGACCGAAACCAAAAGACGCCATTGGGCGGACTTGGGCGCCCTGGGGAAGGTCACACCGACCTCTACTTTCGGCTTCACTTGAAATTCTCTCGTTTGGCTGTGATATATCTAGTCTCGAATGCTTGTTTAGCAAACAATACAAGACGTATAGGAGATTGCTGAATACGCGAGAGGAGACCATCACGGTTTTATGCGACCTTCTCTTTACGTGGAAATGTGCTAAAGTCACTGGCAGCTTTAAAAGAAACATTGCGTAGCTTGCAATTTTCGTTCTTCTTGCTTCGTGATTACCTTATCGACGCTTTTATTAACTATAGTCAGTGGCATCTTAAAAGAAACGCAGAATGTTGAGAGACATCTTATCGCCGCTCTGCAGCCAATAGGATTGCGGCATTAACCAATACGAACGCCGGAGAGCAAATTACGAAGCGAGAAGTGGGAACATTATAGGCTACACCTTGTATTTCTTAAGCAGTATCCATAACGAGTCTTCCTTCCCAATGGACAGGTGCGTCTCGGACACGTGTGCCTGCGACACTGGGGGAGACTGCGAGTGCCTGTGCACGGCCATCGGAGCGTACGCTCACCAGTGCGCATCTCGGGGAGTCCGCGTTCTCTGGCGCTCTCAAGAACTCTGCCGTAAGTCATTCATTTCGATCGACGCCTTCCCTCTTCTCCCATTGAAATTTTGAGGCCCATAGTTTGATTGAGAGCGCAACAACGTCGGCTCTGGGAGCTCGAATGAATTCTAAATGATCGATATATCTGGGTTTCCGGAGAGAACTGTCTTAGGGTATTGTTTTTTGGATCGCTGACTTTGGTTTTTCATTTCGGTGTTCAGAATACCGAGGGTGCGGCAATCAAACTTTGAGAAGGATTTAGTCGGGTTTCTTTATAATTTAAAAGGTTATCTGCGGCTATTCTTTATGGATGTTTTACGTTACTCCTAGTTTCCCACCCAATGTCGACGCGTTTCCGACAAATGTGCACAGTTTGCTTATTTTCCACCGGATGCGATTTCTAAATTCCTATACGCAGAAACCTAGGGTGATTCAAAATTTAGGTTTTTACGGACTTTTGACGAAGAGGTTTAATACATTTATAAAGTATACATATTTAAATAGTCAGAGCGCTTTCTCGGAAACCGAATTAGTAGGAAAGCACGAACTGCTCTTATTAAAGACATCACCGAAGCATTTCCGGTGCCACGGGAAAAAGCAGCTGGATTGAGAGGCGTGTTGACACGCGACGCGGTAGAACTGGTTTTGAGGAAATGCCACAACGCAACTGGACAGAGAAGCGAAATAAAAGAGGCAGCTGGCTAACTCTGCAATAGCTGCAGTTTTAAAATCGCTTAAAATCTGTGAATTTTCTCATGCTTTTTTTACTCCAAATTTTAAAACAACTAAGGTAAAAATAAAAGAAAAAAGAAGAAAAAAAGCACAGTTCAGAATTGTGTTGTTCACCCCCGATTTCCTTAAGGATTTGTCTGTGGGAGCGAAGAGTGGAGCCTTTTTGGCTAGAAGACTCCTAGCAGCATTTTGGTTGGGGGCCAACGTTTCGCAGGGTATGTCCCGATGAAAGAAAGTGTCTGCCCTCCACTGGAAAGCAATTAATCTCAATGGGGTACTGAGATTTCCAGGGCGTTCATTTGCTATATCCTCGTATTATCACTGGCGGGACAAGCACGGCAGGTGGTCCTTCAGTGTCAGCAATCCACCTTCGATGACGCTTCACCGTCTCGTGAGCTGTGAGAGTGCACGCGCAACCAAAGCACGCCCAAAAGCAATTGCGAGCGCGTGGCGGAGTCCGGGCATCTGGAAAAGACACCGTCCTCATCTTATCAATGACTTCACGTTCGTGTCTTGTCCGCTCCTACAGCGTTGCAGTGCGACACGTGCGACGAGTACTCGGCCTGCGTGAGCTTCTGCAAGCCCCCAACCTGCGAGTACCCGGTGGTCGACGACGCCTCGCAAGGTGTCCCCGCCTCTGTGCCTCGAGGGCTGCACCCCGGCGCTCTGTCCCAACGGCATGGTGCACCGCACTGCCACCGACCGCACCTGCGTGCCGGTCCAGGACTGCGGAGTGCCGCCGGAGACGGGATGCAGCATCGGTGGCCTTCATTTCAAAGAGGGGCAACGGGTGGCCACGTCCAACGCCTGTCAGTCCTGGTACGTTTGGCCGCCCAAGTCTCGGAACTTTGACTTCTCATCATCTCAGTGCATGGCATCTGCGCTAAACTAATGGTGGCATTTTTGAGGCTGATGAAGGAAGAAGCTTAAGATACTACCAAGTGTAACGTTACTAGATCAAAGTCAGTTGACAAGCTTCCTAGAACGTCTGGCGCCTTTTTGTGGAGCTCGCTACACTATGAGCCCGCCCAATGGGGAGATGCTGTGGAACCGGTGGAACGTTGGATGCAGATTATCTACACTCTAAAAAAAGGTCTGTGCGTCTGCTTCCCCGCACAACACTCAGAGAGCCAATCAGCGCGCAACTTATGGAGGCAGCTCAGCGAATGACGATGCCGAAACATATGTTGGGACCAAAAAACGCAGTCTGAGTTGTGACATTAAGCAATGCATGCGTGACGGTTTGCACTGCGTAAGCTATGTTTCCGCATCGTCATTCGCTATTTATCGGCATCGTCATTTGCTGAGCTGCCTCCGTAAGTGGCGGTGATTTACTCTCCGAACGTAGGGCGGGAAAGTAGACGCACGGGCTATTTTTAAAGTGTACGGTGCAAAGAAGTTATATCGGAGTTTTTATGGCGTACATCAAGTTTGCGCAAAAGTCGGTGCAAACACAGCGTCGTTCAAAAATAGTTTTTCTTCGTTGTCCGTGGAGGCGTTGACGCCGGTGGCACAAGGAACGCTCTCCGCTCTCGTCTACCCGCGTGCAGGCAAGAGTGAAGAACCGATTTCGAACGCCGCTCTTTCTTGGATTATGTCAACTGATATAGATCTAAGAACGTTGACCAAGTGGAGGGTATTCGAAGTTTGTACGTTCAACACGTCGCTACAACACGATGCACGAATTAGATACAACGGCTGCTCAGTTGCTTATTTTGGAGTGTGGTTCAATTAATCTTTTGGCACAAGTTTGGCTCTAATGTCTTTTAATGGTGGACATTGCACCAAAAACTTATGGGGTCACCGCTTTGTAGTGGTCAGCTCTTAGTTCACATCGTCGAAACTGAAGAAAATAAAAGAAGGATTATGAGTTGAGCGAAGAACCAATTTTTGATCCGTAGTTGACGTGCGAAAGTGACTGGTACACGATGAAATCAGTTTCATGACCGCCGTTCGTTTGTTGAAGGTGAAACTGTTTTTTGAGCCACCTAATGCCACTGCATTGTGAAAAAAGCTATATTGGATGCGGTACTTCGCACTACCTATCTATGTTCGCGAGATGTGGTCCTTGACCTGAACCCCTTTCGAATTGAAAAATGCCAGGGCTGGTCAATTAATCGATTAATCTTCCAATTTATTGATGTATACTTTAATCGCGTTTAACCAGCTTAACTAATTAAGTGGTTTGGCTTTGTGTGAAAAATTTGAAAAATAAAGAAGTAATTTCTGCTTTACTACCTGATGGTAATTGATTGATTCGTCTTAGCCGGTTGCACTGCTGTATAATACACAAAACAATATAGCATTATTTTAGTTGTCATCCAGAATGAATACAAGGATTAAAAAAAAACGTAAAAAACGTTAAAAATCTAAAATCGTCTGCTCGTGTTTTTTTTTTTCTTCATTCCTTCCTTTGTGGGAGGTATAGCGTCAGTTTCAAACGAGGTTGTATATTCCGCCATTATTGGCATGATAAAAAAGTTAAAAAATGGTTTGGGTCTTTTTAGATGTTATACCTGAAGGTCAATGCAACCGATTAATTAATTAATTAGTTGATTAAAAGGCAGCAATAAATAGGGCTATACTTTTTAACCGACGTCCAGCACTAATAAATGCCAATTATTTTTTAAATCCGTTGTCAGCTCAAATTACTTGAACATTCGGGAACTTCATCACATAGGTTATCGGTACGTCAGTGTTTTCGAAATCAACAAACGTTCTTCGTAATTAAACAATGAAAGAACGAAGGATAGAACAGTAGTGCTCTCTGTGACCTCGCGAGCACGTTAGCGTATTAATCTTCACATATACTAGTTTAGGCATCCGGAAGCTCGTTTGCCTCCTCTGCGAACAAATCATTACCTTGCGGTTACTGTGAGAGGTTCGTTTCTAGAATGCATGAAATACTTCTGGGAAAATTCTACGACCTATTTGACGAATGCCAGCTGCGATGTATCATTATGCTCAGATAATATTCAAGTTTCTTTTTAACCGCTTTCTTACGTGTGTTCCAATGTGCTGTCTATCACTGTTTGTTTTACTGCTTAACTAGATGATTTGCTTACCTAGTGGAATTTCAAGACTGCTCGGATGAGTCTCAATGAAGCACTGCAGGTCACCAATGTGAGGCACAATTCTAAAATATGCGTGCATGACATGGGGCCCTCATATGGAGAATCTAATCTACATCCTAGAACACATCCAAAACCGTGTTGCTCGTTTCGTTCGTGATAAGTACAATTTTAACTTCTAGCATTCCTGACATTAAGAATTATCTAGGACGAAAACTCCTTCCTCAACGAAAAAAATATAAAATTTTAGATTCGATTTATAACGATAAAATTGGCGTCGATAAAAATACGTATATAAAGGACCTATATTTTATTTCGCAACAAAGCGATCATAAAAAAAGTACGAGAGTTAAACGGTTGTGCGAAACAAAGAGAGGTTTTTGACCTCTCTTTTTTTCCTTTTGCCTTTCGCGATTTTAATCGTCTTGATCGTGCATTTTTAACCGTGTTCTTTTCCGTCCTACAAGACACGTGTTGATGTACTCTTAGAAACTTTTTGTTCTTATTTTTCTCCAGTGTTTATGCTTCATATTTTTGTATAATGGACATTCACTTCGTGTTTACCCCTCTCCAATATTGCCCTCTTGGCAAAGCAAGTATTTCAATGCATAAATAAATAAATAAATAAATGCAGGAAAGAAAGCATATTCGCTCTTGACAGGTGTTAAAGTTATCTTTATACTGGCGATCAACATATCACAATAAAAGAATAAACTGCAAAGGAGAAATTATTAGATGGTTTCGTCCTACCTTTTCAAGCTATATTTCGGCTATGGTCCTGCTACTCGCTTATGTTGCTTCATAACCGAATATTTCTGTATTCATTGTACATCCAACGATACAAGCATGCTTAGTCTTTAAGGGCCGTCGACGTTACAACGTGAGACTTGGTCAGGATTTCAACTGTTCCAACGCGAGCACACTAATGTCGGTGCTAAAGTATACACCGGAACCTGAATGTTCAAACGTAGTGCGAAGGTAAAGGCATTCAACCTTAGAACACGAATTCTTTTTTTCTGAGCTTGTCTTTGTGTTTTGTTCAGCATTTTCCGGACGCCTATATTTATACCCGATGCCATCTGTTTCAGTTTCTGCGTCCGCGGAGAAGTGCGATGTGTCGGCAAGCTCTGCCCTATCGAGGTCCAAGCCTGCGTTCAGACCGGCTGGTCGGACTGGGAGAGCATGAACTCGCCTGAGTATCAGGTATTTGAGACGTTAGCTCTCGCCTCTTTTTTTGTTGTTCTTGTTACTTACAATGTTAAGAAGCTCAGTTTTCAGTTACTCCTGATATTGTTTATTTACGTAACGTCAAACCCCTTGCTGTTTGCCTGCACACTAGTTTTTTTGTTTGTTATTACGTACAGAAGATACGAAATATTTCTGCAAATTCTAGCGAAGCTTATTCCGACCTCCACTTAAAGGTGCGTGTTTGGGCTGATTAATGTTGGGGTGTTTTAGGGCCGTCGCGCATAAGCAAACATGTCCGCGCTTTTACACAAACTTTCGACATCACAAAATTTACACAGCCATCAAAGTAGTCTCACCTCATATACACGCGGGCCAGCATAAAGCCTTTACATCCTTAGTGACAAAAAAGTACATTTTCAAAATGAAACGTGGCAATATCTAGCTGCAGTCACCAACAATATTTGGTCCACGGTGGGGGAGGTCTTGCTTTACATCGCCTCATGACATAATTAAGTAATGACAACAGACCATCGCCTACTGCGCGTTGCAATCTTAGACTACTGGGTTGTAGAAGGCGTTTTGAGCGTGCACAGTAGCTCTCACCCACGAAATACGAACCTGCACGTCCCAATGACTCAGCATTTTTCGCTAGGGCGATAAGCGCTGGAAAAGACTACAGTAGCCGTCGTGCCAATTATGATCTATTTTATGCCGACTATCTATAGGAGTGAGTAGTGAGGAATGGGACGGTGGGAGAGTGGGATAGTCAACATACTTCTTTAGTGAATAGTAGTTTCAAAAAGTTGGTTAACTGCCTGATTGATGACGCCATGGTAGCGGTACTTTCATCTGTAATTGCGTGTCAGCTTGGCGTGGTGTACACGAACTGAGACAGTGGTTGCCACTTTGACACCAAAAAGTAAGTAGCATACATTTGGTTTGCTCTATACTCCTGAAGCAAGAGGTTAGGCCAACAGCTGTTGTAAATTAGCATTAAGAAGATGTGTTCATAGGTTGCGTTTAGCCACCGATATTTTACGCTTAACATCTCACCTGTTGCCACGATTGGCATCTTGCAGTGTGCAAAGCAGTTTGGGGAGAACGGTACGCTGATATGGCGGGAGGGATGGGACAGCGTCTCAATCCTGCCTTTACAAAAATTGGTGCTTTGACTGGTCGATCATCACGAAGGTTAAACTATAATAATGGTGAACCATATAATTATAGTTCATATTGCATTTAGGGCCGCCAATTTTTTGTTTTGTCTAAAATGTTACCGCACTCTTAATCCTCGGTCCGAAACCACGGACAATCGTATCGAAAAGGACGACCGCGATTGGGCTTCGCGTCTGATGAAGACCCGTCTGCCTATAATATTCACTAATATAATATTTAGCGCAATATTCCATGTGTCTCAATCCTCCCTGGGGGCCGGTTGAATGGTACACATTTTGTTTACACGGAATTTTATTTCTTACATTTCTGGAAGAGGTAGGAACAAAGTGCTGTTCAGTTGATATGAAGGGTTTTGCACGCTAAATTTAGGACCGTTAAAGTTGTTTCTACGTGCACATTATTATGCACAAAGTTAGAGTGTGAACCCTGTCCCAATTCCTTCCCACTGTCTCCTACTGCGGCAACAATAAAATAAGATTTGGGAGGAAGGGTATAGGCAGAAAATATACACGCTGTTTACAAACAAAAGGCCACGTTTTTCATTTCTATACCAGACGTGCGCACAAGTCAGACGTACGCGAGACAAAGTTTCTGCGCATGCGCAGTGCCGACAGCAGCGCCACCACAGTAGTGTGACGTCAGAGGGTTGTGTTGTGCAGACTTTCTAGTTTGTATTCAACAGAAAATATTATTCCCCTCCACGCAATATCTCGAGTCAGAGAAATGGCCTGAATCTCTCTACTCTGCCGCGAAAGCGTCCCCTTATGATTCCGCTCTCTAGGGGACATTCGGAAAAGGCAATAGGACTGGAATCTTTGGTTGTTTGCCATATCTGATGTCGATGGCAGACAATATAGCGATGCCTTCTTGGATGAAAAGCGGCCGAAGGAGCAGCCAACCTTAATCTTCCAGTCCCAAGGAAACTACCTTTCCTCCTTGGTATGGCTAAGCCGCTACGCTTTAGCGCAGCTTTTTTTTCACAAATAAAACTGATTTGCATGTCGTACAAGAGGGCGCTTGAAAGTTTTCTTGGAAGCGAAGAGAATAGCGACACTTGGCAGACAAAATAGGATAGTCGTACAATCTGATTTACATGGAGCAGGTTTTGTAACCGGCGACTTTTAATTTAGATGTGTGAATTGTCCACAACAGCTGTAACACAATGACATGGTGGAGAAGGTGTTATATTATACAACCGAGATTGTTATAAATAGGGAGTTGTCACCAGGAGTGAAGTGATTAGTAAAACTTTTCCGAACCATTAATATTCGAATTGTATCAGTTACGTCATTGGTTATATAACCATGAACTTAAATATTCATCACATTTCGAGGGCTATTTGCATATTAAAAATGCAATATTGCTCGGGGAATTTTCTGTCATGAAATTCTAATATTTTACCTTTGGAAACTGGTGTTTGAAATAAGGTGGTTCAATTAAGTACCGAGGCATAACTGGCTGTGGAGTTTGACATTACGGTCAGTACGCAGGCGAGGTGGTGGAAGCTCGTTGAGCTAGTTAATGGGGACATCTGAACAATTTTGATAAAATACGAAGGTACGCGATGAACGAACGAGCAATGAATGAATGAGTACCAATAATGTCAGCATTCACAGATTGTGTTGCTCCGAATTTACTGATAGCATCCAGGTAGATCAAGAATATGCATTCATAATCATACAAATTTGTTTCTTTTTATCACGTCATGACTGACGTGATCATATACCAAGTAAAATCACGTGGTATGATCATAGGATATCGCCAAACGGTCACCCACACGCTACCCCCTACGCGTAGTAAAGTTCTCTCGGTTGTCATCTATCCTCTCTGCAGAGTTGTAATGTGTAAGGCTCGTTTCATTATCGTCCGAAAATCTGTCTTTCTTTTCTCTGTATAGCCTTTTCTTCTAAAACTCGTGCTACACATTTTTGTGTTTGTAGAGTCACGTCACAATTTCTTTGCGAATCCCAGACCTTAAAGACGTTCTGTGTTAAGACGGTTTCTACCGATTGATCACCTGACAAATATTACTCCAATATCTAGTACAAACAGGCTCCGAATTTTCGCTTGTTTCTTTAGGGTGGCAATGACTTTGAGAGCCTCCAGGCGCACGGCGATCACTGCCCCGTGGAGCACATGGTGGCGGTAGAGTGCCGCACGGTGGGCAGCAAGACCCCCTGGAACGAGACCGGAGAGTCCGTGCTCTGCCCCCCGCACACGGGACTGCGTTGCCTCAGGGAGGACCAGGACGACCGGGAACTGTGCTCCGACTACGAGATGCGCGTCTTTTGTCGCTGCCTGGAGGAGGAAAACAGAGGTGGAGGTGCGTACCATGCCGACGTATTCACGTTGCTCTGCTTCGGCTCACTTTACGACAAAGAAACCTTTCTGGGAAATCTCTGGAGACCTCGCGATTCTAGGGCTGTTCTGATGTGCTTTCGTGCCGTTTCCGAAAGGTTAGTATATCCTGGAAGCAGCACGATTCAATCTTTTTTATCCTCAGGAGTTCAGAAGGCATATGTAATAAAAAGTTAACAGAAAAAAGAAAATGAAAGCCGTTTACAGCTCCCTGTGACGCCGAATTAGAGCGCAGCTCTTGAGGAGGAGGGGCAGGCACGGGAGGGGGGACACGTGGACCAGGGGGGTCACGTGACCTCGGGGGGGGGTCACGTGACCTCAGGGGAGGGGGGCGAAGTAGTTTTCCCGCTAAATTTGGCGGGGAAAATTTTCCGCTAGACTTAGCGGAGAAAATTTTCCGCTAAATTGAGCGGGGAAATTACCCATCATGCACCGCGCGGTTACGCCGACGGCGACGCCGCTTAAGCCGGAAACGGGCGCTTAAGAGCTGCGCTCTAAAAATGAAAGACCTTTACAACTCCCTGTAATGCCGAATTAGAGCGCAGCTCTTGAAAAGGAGGAGGAGGGGAGGGTACGGAGGGCACGGTATGCCTCCTCCTCATCGCACCCTCTCCTCCTCCCGTGCTCCTCGCCCTCCCTCCATCCTCTTCCTCCCTCCTCCTCCCTCCCACCCCCCTCCCCCTCCTCCTCCCTTCTCCTCCCCCTCCTCCCTCCCGCGCAATGCATTATGGGAAACATCCCGTAATGCAACGCGCGCATCGCCACGGTGCATTACGGGACGTTTCCCATAATGCACGCCGGCTTGGTTACGCCGACGCCGACGCCGCTCAAGCCGGAAACGGGCGCCTGAGAGCTGCGCTCTAAAAGAGGCAATCCCATACTATGTTTTGCTTTCCTTCTGATGTCTCTGTTCCGAAAGCAGACATTTTTAAACCAACGTCAACAACTTGCATTCCTGGATAATCTCACGTGCCGTACGACAGAACATAACAGAACTTCAAGCAGGCAGTATATTTCCGAAATGGATCTCTTGGCCATCCCAGCCAATCCAGCGCTTTGAACGAATCACGTAATTACGCGTCCCGCGCGTCGCTGTGCCTGTCACGTGACACTCAAGCGGCATTTGAGTGGCTCCGATGGCTCGTAGCGTCCGCTGCGGTTTGTCGTGAGGTGAAAGAGCATAAGCAGAAACGAATCAATTTCAGTGACTTTTCGTTCTTCGCTCCAAGATTAAGTAAATGTTTTCAGAAGGAAGCCTATGGAAGATTCACAAGAGGAGGGAACGTGTGCCTTTTTCGCTTCCTGTTCATCCGGTGTCTGAATCGGGACCAACCATGGCAAAGGACGGAGTGATTACAGTGTTTGTGCGGCACGCAATCCTCGAAAAAAAAAAAAGTGGTTAAATTTTTTTTTAGTTTTCTTAAAATGCTTCAGCGTGAACGCGGAAACTTCAAGAAACGTCCAGTGCGAATTTTCGATTTTATAAGCAATAAAAATTCACAATGCAATGAGTTAGCGTTATGCGGTTCCGGCGCCCAGTAACCTAAACACATAGCGTCTTCGTTGATAAGACAAGCGTTGTGCCATCATTTTACAATACATTGTTTAATACATTGTACAATACATTGTACAACAAAGAAAATCGATGATCTCGAAGAACGTGTAACAAAATTGTTACTCAACACAACTTCAAAGCGAAGAAACAAGAATAAAAACAAAAATCACTACGAAAATAGTGTAGTGAAATAAGAAATGGCAAATTGGGCTGAAGATCGTATTAACCGGTGGTTAACATAATGGAGTAACCGAATCCTTCATTATGGCTCGATAATCAATTATTTTCTGAAAAAACTTATATCGATTACAACTGGTGAGGTAACCTTGAATTGCAATGGGAGGTATCCAGAAACCGGAACAGCAAGGGAGTTGCTGAAAATTTAAAACAAGTTGTATTTTGCTAAAATTTTCATTAGCCGGCACGAGGAAAGCGCCGCCTACTGTTTGTTGAACATCTTAGGCTTTTACCGTGAAACTGCAAAACGCGAATGTGCATTCCTCTCGACAGAATGAAGGGATAGTGGCGTTACTGTCAACTTCATCAACGAGCCAGGAGCACGTTAGTTCGTAGAATAGTGGCCAGAATATTAGCCGGCCACTACGGTCGTCCTCTATTTGGTGATGTCTCTGCGGGAATTCAAAGTAACCAATATACAGAATGTCACAAAAAAAATACACAGATTCTTTTACCACAAAAAAAAAAAATTAGGCATCGCTGAACGTTTATTTTTCGCCCAAAGGTCGCGCTAGAGGTCACAACCAGATGCCAAAGTTTCAGCCCGGTCCGGTACCTTATTCAAAAGTTAAGTGATTTTATGAAAAGTTCAATGGGAAAATGGCGGCCGACGGAGTTTTCAAATACATGGGGCTCTATGGCACCAGAAAGCAAAAAACAGGCAAACATGGGCTCCATTTTCCCAGCCGAAATTTTCAGGGAAATCATTATAACTTACGAGCCAGGTATCGGATCGGGCGTGTCGGCATCTGGTGTGATCTCTGGCGCTGCCTTTGGGCGAAGATCAGCGTTCCGGCAATGCCTAGTTCGTTTTTGTGGTAAAAAGAAAGAAAGAAAACCCTGTAAATATATATATTTTGACACCCTGTATTTCTTTAAATCATAAAGCGAAACAGACGGGACGGGAGAAAGGATGCAAATAATCGCCGAGCTTATAATACAGTTAATTGAATGAATCCCTTTATTTAGAGAATGTCTGGATGGCCTAAGTATTAAAAAGAGAGAGTGGAGAAAAAAAAATTCTTTCGGTGGTGGACGCCGGTGGCGCAAGAAAGAGAGCGTCCTTGGCATGGGTAGCGTTCTGGGGTGGCATCCACTCTTCCAGTCTGTGAACGTCGGGGGTGACACGTATGGGCGCGGACATTTTGACACACTACCAGAGTAGCTGGAGGATCCGTCGGCCTGGCACCTGTGCTGCGCGTGGGGCAGAACACCGGTGGTGTGGGCGACGAAGGAGGCCAAGATTCCCTTCGTCGTTAGCGCGGCCTTAGTCTAGCGGTCCGGTCTTTCTTGGGGGTGTGGTTCCTTGATTTGGCGAGGATGTCCTCGATATAGGCGGCTCCGGCACGAGCCTCGTGAATGGGGACCGGCGCAGCTCAGGGAGAAAGCCCTGGAGGGGTAGGGGCGCAGGATTAGCGGGGGTGTGCCAATAGATTTATATAAATTGTTCGATCTTAGGTGCTTTATTAGAGCGACTGAAACGAAGCAGTATGTTTTTATGATTCATGTATTTAAATATTCGAAATGACGTTTGCTGGAAATGTCGTGGAAAATCTTTAAGATAATGATAGCGTTTGTACTTATACAGTTAATACATTTTGCGGCGTATCACGAAAAAATACAACTTTATGTTTTAAGCGCTAAATTTCAAAGTGACAGATTTATTTGGTGGAAATCAAAGGATCGTCAAAAAAAGGTATATTGCCAT
>JAZHYW010037945.1:0-25981 GCA_037355805.1 Ixodes ricinus | reverse complement strand
TAATTCAAACTTTGCATTATTGAAACAACGTTTTAATCCCCGCCCAAACTACGAGATTCCACAGTAGCAAATTGTGCAGTCCGAGGACGCCTGGAATGCCGTAAATCTCGTCCACTTTCATTTCGTCTGAGCATTGTTAACGCTATGATCTGAAAATGGTGCCACCAAATGGCGTGCCGAGTGATAGTCATTGCGCTTCGTTGTATTTGAGGATTTGCTATCACAATCATTTACGGAGTATTAAGAAGTGCGACATTCAGGGCGCATTTCAATTTGCGCTGGTTTGTGCGATAGTGAACCTAATAAAAAGGCTGTATTGAGCGCTGCAATGAAGCATCTTTATCGTTGCTTGAGTATTGATCTATTTAGACAAGTGCGGGCGCCGCCGTGAGAGCGTTAAAGTGAAACGGGACATATATCTCATGGAGTGCATGAAATTCTGGATGCGACGCCAGCAGAGGAAGCGGGGGAGTTTCCGGTTGTATACACTCCTTCCCAATGATGACCGAGCCGCCATTGGCGGATTTGCAGGTCATACCGACTCTGCTTGGTTTTCATTTCCTTGGAAATTTTCGATATATCTAGTCTCGAATGCTTATTTAGCAAACAATTGCCAAGACGTATAGGAGATTGCCGAATACGCGAGATTATCACGGTTTTATGCGACCTTCTTTACGTGGAAATGCGCTAAAAAGTCGCTGGCAGCTTTTTTAAAGAAACATTGCGTATTTCAGAATTTCGTTCTTCTTGTTTTTATCGACGCTTTAACTATAGTCAGTGGCATCTTAAAGAAACGCAGAATGTTGGCACATCTTATTATTGCAGTTACAGGATTGCGGCATTAACCAATACGAACGGAAAATGAGAAAGCAAATACAGCGAGAAGTGGGAACATTATAGGGCTACACCTGTACTTCTTGTAGCAGTATCCATAACGTATTTCCCCAATGGACTCCGACACGTGTGCCTGTGACACTGGGGAGTATTCAGAGTGTCAGTAATGGCCATCGAGAGCTGCGGCTGCTTCATTTGAAAAAGGCACCCGGAGTCTGTTTCGGCGCTTCAAAGAACTCTGCTGCAAGTCATTCATTTCTGATCGACGCCTTCCTCTTCTCCCATTGAAATTTTGAGGCCTATAGTTTGATTGGAGTATGCACAAATACTGAATGAATCTAAATGATCGATATATCTGTTTCTGAGAGAATCCGTCTTAGGTATTAGTTGACTTTGGTTTTTTCATTTCTGCGTTCAGAATACTGAGGTGTGCACAACTTTGAGAGTGATTTAGTCGGGTTTCTTTTATACTTAAAAGGTTATCTGCGGCTATCTTTACGGATGTTTTATGTTACCCTAGTTTCACTCCAATACCGAAGGTATTTCCGACAAAAAACACAGTTTGCTATTTTCATTGATGCGACAAATTCCTATACGCAGAAACCTAGGTGATTCAAAATTTTAGGTTTTAAGGGATTTTTGACGAAGAGGTTTAATACATTTATAAAAGTATATATATTTAAATAGTCAGATGTTTTCGGAAACTGAATTAGAGGAGCACGAACTGCTCTATTAAGATTATCACCAGTTTGTTACCGGAAAAGGCAGCTGGATTGGAGATGTGTTGACACTGCGCGACGCAGTAGACTGGATTTTGAGGGAAATGTTAATAACAAAATTGACAGAGAAGTTGAAATAGCTTATAGGCAGCTGGCTAACTCTTGCATTAGTTGCAGTTTTAAAATCGTTTAAAATCTGTGAATTTTTCATGCTTTTTTACTCCAAATTTTAAAACAACTAAGGTAAAATAAAAGAAAAAGAAGAAAAAGCACAGTTCAGAATTGCGTTGTTCACTGATTTCTTTAAGGATTTTAGTCTGTGGGAGCGAAGAGTGAAAGTTTTTTTGGCTAGAAGAATTCAGCGGCTATTTTACAAGGTAAGGTGTCCTGATGAAAGAAAATCTGCCCTCCATTGAAAGTACTACCCAATAAAATTGAGATTAGGCGTTCATCTGTTATATCCAGAGAGGGTTGAAGTACTAAGAGGTGGTCCTTCAGTGTCAGCAATTACCTTCGATGATTTTTCACTGTCTCGTGAGCTGTGAGAGTGAGGGCGCGCACCAAAGACGCCCAAAAGTACTGCGAAGCGCGCGGCGGAAATCCGGGCATCTGAAAGAGGAACCGTCCTCATCTTATCACGACTTTCATCGCCCGTGTCTTGTCCAGTTTCCTACAGCGCCAGGCAGACATGCGACGAGTATTCCAAGTGCGCTTCCTGCAAGCCCACCTGTATACCCGCGGTCGACGACGCCTGCAAGGTGTCCGTACTGGTTTCACTCTACGGCATGGTAGCACCGTACTGTTACGACAAGCCGAGGGAGGCCAAGCTGAGACGGATGCAGACAGGCCTTCACTAAAGAAGGGTCGGTGGCCACCCAACGTTGTCTTGGTAGGTTCGAACTTGACTTCATCATCTCAGTGCATATATCTGCGCTAAATTAATGGTGGCATTTTGAGGCTGATTTAGGAAGAAGCTTAAGATACTACTAGTGTACGTTACAGATCTAAAGTCAGTTGATAGTTCTAGAATGTCTGGCTAGATTTCCGCTACACTATGCATCTGCCTAATAAAGGTGGAATTGGTGGAACGTTGGATGATTATCTATTCACCGTGGCAGCCCAGGTTTCGCACAACACTTCAGAGAGCTATCAGCGCACTTATGGAAGCTCAGCGAATGACGATGCCGAAACATGTTGGGACTCAACGCAGTCTGAGTTGCGATTATTAGCATCGCATATGCGATTTGTTTGCACTGCGTAAGCAGGTTTCCGCATCGTCATCAAGCATTTATCGGCACGTCATTTGCTGAGCTGCTCGTGCGGCGGTGATTTATTTTCCGGTCGCAGGGCGGAAAGTAGACGCACGTTGGCTTAAAGTGTACGGGTGCGCTTGCACGGAGTTTTTATGGTATCAGGTGCCAGGCAGTTGTGAACATAGCAAGCGTTCAAAACAGTTTTCGTTGTCTGTGGAGAGTTGATTGCCGGTGGCATTAGCGAATGCTCATTTCCAGCCTACGTGGTAGTAAGAGTGAAGAAACTGATTTCGAACGCCGCTCTTCTTGATTATGCCAACTGATATAGATCTGAACGTTGACTAGCTTTTGCAATTCGAAGTTTGCGTATTCAACACGTCGCCAACACGATGCACGAATTAGTTCAGTTGCTTATTTTGAGGTGGTCTAAATTAATCTTTACAATAGTTTGTTTACCTGTTTTTTTATCAGGCGGATATTGTACTGTGTCTTATAAAACATCGTCGAAATTGAAGAAAATAAGCAAGGATTATGAGTTGAGTGAAGAACCAATTTTGGATCTGTAGTTGACGCGAAAGTGACGTACACGATGAAATTGTTTTTTTCATGACCGCCTGTTTGTTGAAGGTGAAACTGTTTTTTGAGCCACTCTAATGCCATTGCATTGTGAAAAAAAGCTATATTGAGGTATTACCTATTTTTATAAAACAGTGAGATGTGTTCTGACCTGAAATCCCTTTCGAATTGAAAAATACTAGCTGGTCAATTAGATTTACATCTCTAATTTATTGATGAGTATTTTTAATCGTTTTAACCAGTTTAACTAATTAGTGGTTTGTTTTGTGTGTTGGTGTCAAAGAAGTAATTTCTGCTTTATTATCTGATGGTAATTGATTGATTCGTTTATCGGTTAATCGCTGTATAATACACAAAATAATATAAAGCATTATTTTAGTTGTCATCCAGAATGAATACAAGGATTAAAAAAAACGTAAAAAACGTTGCCTGCTCGTGTTTTTCTTCTATTCCTTCCTTTTCTGTGGTGTATATGTCAGTTTCAAACGAGGTTGTATATTCCGCCATTATTCGCATGATAAAAAGTTAAAAAATCGGTTTGGGTCTTTTTAGATGTTATACCTGAAAGGTCAATGTTGGGGACTGATTACTAATTAGTTGATAAAAAAGGCAGCAATAAATAGGGGCTGGTACTTTTACTCGATGTCCAGCATTAAATGCCAATTATTTTAAATCTGGCTGTCAGCTCAAATTGTTTGAACATTCGGGAATCTCATCAAGGTTATCGGTTTTCGAAATAAATGCCGCCTCCTTTCGTAATTAAATACGAAAGAACGAAGGATAGAACAGAAAAAAATTGCGAGCCGTTAGCGCATTATCTTCATTAAATAGTTTAGGCATTCGGGAGCTCGGTTTGTTCTCTGCGAACAGTTCGTTATCTTGCGGGGTTACTGTGATGAGTTCGCTCAGAATGCATGAAATGTTTCTGGGAAAAATTTACGACCTATTTGATGAATGTTACGCGATGTATCATTGTGCTCAGATAATATCTGCTTCTTTTACTGCTTTCTTACGTGTTCCCACGTGCTGTCTATCACTGTTTGTTTTATCGTTTAACTAGATGATTGTTTACTTCCAGTGGAATTTCAAGATCGTTGGATACGTCACCAATGTAGGCAAATTTAAAATTATGTGTGCATACATGTAGTCTCATATGGAGAATTTTAATTTACATCTCAGAATCAATACAAACCGTGCCATTCGTTTCGTTCGTGATAGTCCTAGCACTTCTGACATTGCGAATTATCTGTGACGAAAACTCTTCTCAACGAAAAAAATATAAAATTTTAGATTCGATATAACGAGATAAAATTGCGTCGATAAAAATACGTATATAAAGGGATCTTATATTTTATTTCGCACAAGTGATCATAAAAAAGTAATGAGAGTAAACGTTGTGCAGAAACAGCAGAGGTTCTTGACTCTCTTTTTTCCTTTTCGTCTTTCGCGATTTTAATGTCTTGATCAAAGTATTTTAACAAAATTTTTTCCGTTCTATTAAGATACGTGTTGATGTAATTTTTAGAAACTTTCTTTAATTTTTATTTTTTCGTTTATAGTTTCATTTTGTATAATGGACATTATTTCAGGCTATTTCTCTCTGCGCCTTCTGGCAAGCAAGCTTAATGCATACAAATAAATAAATTAAATGCAGGAAAGAAAAAGAGGTTTTGACAGGTGTTGCTATCTTTATATCGGCGACAACATATTACAATAAAAGAATAAATTGCAAGGAGAGCCATTAGATGGTTTTGTCTCTATTTTTTCAAGCTATATATTTTGAAGAGAACTTATATTGGTGTTGTTTTTGCAAAGCAGCTTTTACCGAATATTTGTATTCATTGTAGCATCCAATGAAAAAAACATGTTTTGGTCTTTGTTGCTGACGTTACAACGTGAGATTTGGTCAGATTTACCCAAATAAATAAGAGGAGCACACTAACGTCGGTGCTAAAAGTATATTAATGGAACCTGAATAAATTAAATCGTGGAGTGCGAAGGTAAAAGTATCTAACCTTAGAACACGAATTCTTTTTTTCTGGAGTTTGTCTTTGTGTTTTGTTCAGTATTTTTCTCCACGTGCCTATATTTGATCTAAATTTCAGTTTCTGCGTCTGGGGCGGGAGAAGCAGATGTGCTGGCAAGCTTGCTCAGTCGAGGTTCAGCCTCAGCCTGCGAATAGCTGGTCGGAATGTATACGCAAACTCGCCTGAGTATCAGGTATTTGAGACGCTGTCCCTCTTTTTTGTTGTTTTGTTACTTTCAATGTTAAGAGCCTGGGGCTTCAGTCATTACTCCTGATATTGTTTATTTACGTAATCAGCCAAAATTTCTTTGCGCTGTTTGCAGAGCCTGCACACTAGTTTTGGTTTGTTATTACGTACAGAAGATACGAAATATTTTCTGCAAATTCTAGCGAAGTTTATTCCGACTTCCACAAAGTAGTGTTTTTTCTAGGGCTGATTATCGTTAGATAAGGTTTTATTAAATTGAGGCTTTTTTTAGCGACAAATTTCGATTATCACAAAATTTACATTGTTAACAGTGAATCTCTACTTTATATACATTGCGCTGTTTTATATCTTTAGTGATTAAAAAGTACATTTTCTATGAAACGTGGCAATATCTACAAAAGTCACACACATTTATACCCACGGTGGGGAGGTCTTGCTTACATTCATGACAGGTAATAGCAATGACAATAGACCATTTTCGCCTAAAAATGCTGTACCTTAGATTCTACTGTTGTAGAAGGTGTTGAGCGTGCATAGCCACTAATGAAATATGAATTTATAGACGTTCCAATGACTCAGCATTTTCTGCTAGGCGAAGTTGAAAAGACTATAGCAGGCTTTTCGCCGTGCCATGATCTATTTTATACTGACTATCGAGTGAGTAGTGAGGAATAGACGGTGGGAGGAGGAGTCAACATGTTTCATCAGGTAGTTTCCAAAAGTTGTATTAACTGCCTGATTGATGACGCCATGGCGTAGCGGGGTACTTATCTGTAATTATGTCATTGGCGTGGTGTACGGTCCGAGACAGTGGCCAGCCACTTTGACACTAAAAAGTAGGTTATTTATTTCCTGAAGCTTAGCATTAGTTGTCAGCTGTTGTAAATTAAAGATTAAGAAGATAAAAATTATATTGATTTAGCCACTGATATTTTACGTGCTTATCATCTTATCAGCATGATTGCATCTTTGCAGTGCAAAGCAGTTTGTGTGAGAACGCGCGTTGATTTATGGAGGGATGGGAGCTGTTGCTCCACCCTAAACTTACAAAACTCATGTTTTGATTACTGACATCACTACGAGTACAAACTATATAATGGTGAAATTCATATAATATATTCATATTGCATTTGTGCCGCCAATTTGTTTTGTCTAAAATGTTATTTAATTTTGTCTCGGTCTGAAATTGTTATACTGATGAAGACCTGTCTGCCTATAATATCTACTAATATGGGTTATTTAGCGCAATATTTCATGTGTCTGGGTTCTTCGGGGTAGGCCGGTTGAATGCAAGTACATTTTGCTTATTAATGGAATTTTATTTACATTTCTGAAAGAGTGGTGAAATCAAAGTGCTGTTCAGCTGATATGAAGTGTTTTAATGCTATAGGGACAGCAAGCATTATGCTATTATTATGCATTAAAGTTAGAGTGTGAATTTGCCCGCTCTTCATTGTCTCTCTACAGGCAACAATAAAATAAAGATTTGGGAGGAAGGGTATACACAGCAAGTTTACAGTCAGGTGTCATTTGTTTTCATTTTTATACAGATGAGTAATAGATGTATTTACAGACAAGTTTCTTAAAGTATGTGCAGTGCTGATAGCAGTTACAGTAGTGTGATCGTTGTATATACGGCAGATTTCTAGCCTAGTCTACCGCAGTATTATTCTCCACGCAGGAGTGCACAGAAGTGGCCTGAATCTTCTTACTCTTCGGGTTGCGAAAAAGAAGTTTTCTAGGGACATTGAAAAAGGCAATAGACTGAAATCTTGTTATTTATTATATCTGGATGTCGATGGCAGATTAATATATGATGTTTTCTGATGTTATTGAAGGAGCAGCTAACCTAATCTTCCAGTCCCAAGGAAACTATTTTTCTCCTGGTATTAAGCTACAGCGTTTTATGCGCTTTTTTTCACAATAAAACTGATTTGCATGTCGCAAGGGCATAAAGTTTCTTGAAGCGAAGAGAATAGCGACACTTGGCAGACAGGATATGTGTACAATCTGATTTACTGGGAGAATCGGTGACTTTTATTTAGATGTGTATCTGTTCCATAGTCGACATGGTGGAGAAGGTGTTATATTATACAAATTGAGATTTCTCGTTAAATAGGTGAGTGAAGTGATTAGTAAAATTTCTTTCCCGGTTCATTAATATTCGAATTGTATCAGTTGGCGTCATTATTATAGCAACCATGAACTTAAATATTTTCATCACATCTGATATTTTGCATATTAAAAATGTACATACTCGGGGAATCTCGTCATGAAATTCTACATTTTTTACTTTGGAAAAACTGGTATTGAGGCATACTGGTTTCGTGGAGTTTGATATTATGTCAGTACGCGGCGCGAGCGGTGGAGCTCGTTGGTTTGCTAATGGGGACATCTAAATAATTTTGATAAAATACGAAGGGTATGCGATAATGAACGAGCAACACCGAATGAGTACTCACAATGTCATTCATAGATTGCGTTGCTCCGAATTTGTTGATAGCATCCAGGTAGATCAGCATTGGCGCATTCATAATCACAAATTTTGTTTCTTTTATCACGTCATGACTGACGTGATCATATACTGTTTAAAATACGTGGTATGATCATAGATACCGTTAAATGCATCACCCATTTACGCGTAGTAAGTTCTCCCCGGCCACCCCCCTGCAGAGTTGTATTGCAAGGTTTCGTTTCATTATCGGTCCGAAAATTCCAGCTTCTCCTTGTATATTTTTCTAAAACTCGTATACACATTTTTGTTTTGTAGAGTCACGTCACAAGCAGGTTCCCAGACCTTAAAGATGTTCTGTGTTAAGACGGTTTTCTGGCCGATTGATCACTGACAAATATCTCAATATCTAGTACAAATATTCCGAATTTCGGCTTCGTTTCTGCGAGTAATGACTTTGAGAAGCCTCCAGGTGCTTAAGACATTGCCTGCGGGAGCACATGGCGGCGGCAGCGCTCGCATTTGCGGCAGCTTGCTTCCTTCGCACACTGAATTGGTACAGGAGGACTAGACGGCCCGGGAACTGTGCTCCGACTACGAGAGGCGCGTTTCCAGCTGCCTGAGTGAGGAAAACAGAGGTGGAGGTACCATGCCGACGTGAAGCCCATGTTGTTCTGTTTCGGCTTACTTTGGCGATAAAGAAATCTCTTTGGGAATTTGACAAGGATTCTAGGGCTGTTCTGATAAGCTAGAGATGTTTCGAAAGGTTAGTATATCTGAGCAGCAATCTTTTTATTCAGAGTCAGAAGGTATTGGCGTAATAAAGTTAACAGAAAGAAAATGAAAGGCCGCCTGTGACGCCGAATTCAGAGCGCAGCTCTGAGAGGTGAGGCAGGGGAGGGCCGTGACTGTGGGATCACGCGATTCGGGGGTCACGCGACCTCAAGGGGAGGGGGGGCGAAGTTGTCTTCCAAGAATTTAGCGGGGAAATTTTCCGCTAGATTTAGCGGAGAAAATTTTCCGCTAAATTGAGCAATTTTCCACGAAAAAAGTGTTGTTGATATAATTTTTCGCTGCTGAAATGTAGCGGTTGAATATTTTTCAAAAACCATGATCCACTCCCCATGTCATCCATTTTGCCGGAAAAGAGAGAGGGGAGTGAGCACAGCGCCTCCCACGTCTCTCTCCGTCTCGCCTCCATCTCTCTCTCTCCTCCCCTTTCCTTTCCTTTCAAAGGGGCTGCATTATGTGAGTCATCCGCCGCACGCGTGTCGTTACGGTGACATGAGTTTCCCATAATGCACCGCTTGGTTACGCCGATGCCGACGAAGCGCTCGCTGGAAATTGAGAGCTGCGTTTAGTAATCCCATACTATGTTTTGTTTGATCTCTAGTTCTGAAAGCAGATATTTTAAATCCAATGCTCACACTTGCATTCCTGATTTTCACAGAGCGTATGACAGAACATAACAGAACTTAAGCAGCAGTAATATTCGAAATGGATCTTCTTGCATTCCCAGCCATCCAGTGCTTTAACGAATCAATGCAGATATCCCGCGCAGCCGCTGCTCTCGTCACGTGACATTTCAAGCGGCATCTGAGGGGGGCCTGATGGCTGTAGTACCCGCTGCGGTTTGTCGTGAGGAAAGAGCAGCAGCAGAAATGAACCAATTTCAGTGATCTTTCGTTTTCGCCCCAAGATTAAGTAAATGTTTCAGAAGGAAGCCTATGGAAGATTCACAAGGGAGGGAATCGCGCCTTTTCGTTTCTGTTCATCTGCGTCTGAATATGGCAAGGACGGAGGCGATTGCAGTTTGTGCGGGTACGTACCCTCGAAAAGTGGTTAAATTTTTTAGTTTTGCCATGTGAATGCGGGAAATTTCAAGAAATGCCCAGTGCGAATTTCGATTTATAGTACAGCCCATAATGCAATGAGTTAGCGTTATGTAAGCTCAAGTGCCTAGTACCTAAACATATATGTCTTCGTTGATAAGATAAGTGTTGTTATCATTTTAATACATTGTTTAATATTAATAGGCATTACATTGTACAACAAAGAAAATGATGATCTGAAGAATGTGTAATAAAATTGTTATTTCAACATATGAAACAGGCAATAAAAACAAAATCAATATGAAAATTGTGTAGTGAAATAAGAAATGGCAAATTAGCTGGTATTAATGGAGAATTGAAACTTTCATTATACTGATAATCAATTATTTTCAAATTTTGAATTGTACGGGAGAGGGAACAGCAAAAGGGGAGTTGCTATAATTTAAAAATAAGTTGGTATTTACAAAATTTACAGTTACATGAGAAGGTTGCTTCATTGTTTGTTGAACATCTTAGGCTTTGCCAGGAAATTGCAAAATAAAGTGAATGTGCATTCCTCTCGACAGAATGAAGGGATAGTATGTTACTGTCAACTCGTCAACGAGCCAGGAGCTACGTTAGTCTGCAGAATAGCGGCCAGAATATTGCCGGCCACTCCAAATGTCCTCTGCGATGCAGGCATTCAAAAAATTAATATATAGAATGTCACAAAAAGTATCAATAAAAAAAAAAATTAGTACTGCATGGAATCGCCTATTTTTCGCCCAAAGGCCGCATAGAGGTCACACCAGATGCCAAAAGTTTCAGCTCACCCAAAGGTGTAGAAGTGATTTTATGAAAAGCTCAATGGGAAATGCGCCGACGGAGTTAAATGCATTAGATGTAGTTTCTACGCAAAATATGCGTCATGGGCCCATTTTCCCAATGAAATTTTCTGTGAAATCATTATAATCTTTTGAGCAAGGTATCGATCGGGTTGAAATTTCGCATCTGGTGTGATTCTAGCGCTATTTTGGGCAAGAATCAGCGTTCGGCAATGCCTAGCTCCGTTTTTGTGGTAAAAAGAAGAAAGAAATTCCTGTAAATATATATATTTGATATACTTGCTTTAAATCATAAGTTTTAGACGGGGAGAGGATTTAAATACTGCCGAGCTTATAATACAGTTAATTGAATCCCTTTATCTAGAGAATGTCTGGATGGCCTGCGAGCAAAAAGAGAGAGTGGAGAAAAAATTTCGGGTGGTATCGGCGGCGCAAGAAAGAGTCCTTGGCAGGCGCTCCTGTGGCATCCACTCTTCCAGTCGGGGTGACACGTAAGGGGCGCGGAGACACTAATAGATTGTCTGCTGCGCGTAAGTGAACACGGCGGCGGGCGACGAGGCCAGATTCTCTCAATGCCAGCACTAGTTCAGTGCCTGTCTTCAAAGGTGGTTCCATGAGCTGATAGGGTGAAGCGGGGTTTTCCGGCACGACCTCGTGAATGGGACCAAGGCCGGGAAATTCCGGAGGCAGCGCAGGATTAACGGGGGTAAAAGCTTCGGGATTCCATATAAATTGTCCGATCTTACGCTTTATTAGAGCGACTGAAACGAAGCAGTATGTTTTTATGACTACGCATTTAAAACATCGAAAACGACGTTTGTTGAAATGCGTCGTGGAAAACTTTTTATAATTTTATTAGCGTTTGCACATACAGTTAATACATTTTATAGTGCATCACGAAAACCCCATGTTTTGTATGCTAAATTAAAGTACAGATTTATTTGGTGGAAATCAGTGATCGTCAAAAAAGGTATGTATTGCCATGTTTCAGGAGGCAAGAAAACCAGTTGCAGATAACCGGATTCAATAACCTATTATATGCAGGCACTCACATGAAATTATTTGAACGTGCATTGTTAAGGCTTTGCAAATAGTGCTCCGAATTCAAATAGCGCCGCGTCATTTATAGCATCCGCAATTCAAGAAGATGACGCCTGCCCTCTTGAATTGTTTCACACTAGGAATGACGCGTGCGCTATCCTGTTCGAACCACTGTGTCCCCGGTTTTCTTGCCTCCTGAAACATGGCGATATACATTTTTGACGATCCTTCCATTTCCACCAAATAAATCTGTCACTTTGAATTTTAGGGCTTAAAACACGAAGTTGTATTTTTCGCGATATGCCGCAAAATGTGCTAACTGTATACGTATAAACACTGTCATTAGTTTAAAGATTTTGCACGACATTTCTAGCAAACGCCATTTTGAATATTTAAAGACATGGGTCATAAAAACATACTGCTTCGTTTCAGTCGCTGCCATAAAACACCTAAGACTGAGCAAATTATATAAATCCATTCGCACAATCCCGTTCATTCGGCACTGCTACCTCCAGGGCTCCCCGAGGTGCGCCGGTCTTCATTGACGAGGCCCGTGCCGGAGCCGCCTATACCGAGGACATCCAGGCCAAATGAAGGAACCACACCCCCAAGAAAGACCGACCGCAAGACTAAGGCCGCGCTAACGACGAAAGGGATCAGGCCTCCTCGTCACCCACACCACTGGTGTCCTGCTCCACGTGCAACACAGGCGCCAGGCCGACGATCCACCAGCTACTGTGGTAGTGTGTCAAAATATCCGCGCTCAGCGTGTCACCCAGGCACGTATCCAGGCGGAGGCCTATGGGGCCCGGCCCCCCCCTTCCGAAATCTTCCATTTTGCTGGTACCCCCTCTCCCCCTCCCCCTCATACAGCATTTTGTCATGGACGGCCCCCCCCCCCCCCCCCGAAACAAAATCCTGGCTACGAGCCTGGTGTCACCCCCGACATTCACAGTCTGGAAGAGTGGATATCAGCCCAGAACGCTGCTCACGCCAAGGACGCTCTTTTCTTGCGCCTACCGGCGTCCACCACCAAATAGAATTTTGTTTTCACTTTCTTCTTTTTAATTTTTAGGCCATCGAGACATTCTCTGAATGAAAAGATTCGAGGAATTAAATATATTGTAAGTTCAGCGATTGATTGTGTTCTTTCTTCCGTCCCGTCTGTTTCGCTCTACGTTTTAAAGAAATATATTGGGTACCTAGAATGCCTGCAGAGACTTCACCAAATAAAGGACAGCTGTAGTTGCCTACTAATATTCTGGCCACTATTTTACGAACTAACGTGTTCCTGGCTCGTTTATGAAGTCGACAGTAACGCCGCTACCCCTTCATTCCGTCAAGAGAAACACACAATCACGTTTTGCAGTTTCACGGTAAAAAATATGCCAAGTTGAACGAAAGTAAGGGCGCTTTCCCGTACCGGCTAATGGAAATTTTTTGGCAAAATATAGCTTGTTTTATATTTTCAGCAACTCCCATACTGTTGAGGTTGCTAGATACCTCCCATTGCAATTCAAGATTACCTCATCAGTTGTAATCGATATAAGATGTTTTTCTGAAAATAATTGATTATCGACCCATATTGAAGGATTCCGTTAGTTCATTGTGTTAACCACCGATTAATACGATCTTCAGCCCAATTTGCGCGTTTGTTAGTTCACTACACAATTTTCGTTGTGATTTTTGTTTTTAGTCTCGTTTCTTCGCTTTGAAGTTGTGTTGGGTAACAATTTTGTTACATGTTCTTCGAGATCATCGATTTTCTTTGTCGTACAATGTAATCCAAGGCAGTCCTTTTCTGTATTGGAAAATGATGGCACAAAGCTTGTCTTATCAAATAAGACTCTATATGTTTAGGTCACTGGGCGCCAAAACCGCATAACACTGACTCATTGCATTGTGAGTTGTTATTGCTTATAATATCGAAAATTTGCACTGGACGTTTCTCGAATTTTGCGCGTTTACGCTGAAGCATTTAAAAAAACTAAGTAAAAATTAAACCACTTTTTTTTTCGAGGATTGCGTGCCGTACAAACACTGCAATCACTCCGTCCTTTGCCATGGTTGGTCCCGATTCAGACACCGGATGGACAGGAAGCGAAAAAGGCAAACGTTCGCTGCCATTGTGAATCTTCCATAGGCTTCGCTTCTGAAAACATTTACTTATTCTTGGAGCAAGAAACAAAAAGTCACTGAAGTTGATTAGTTTCTGCTTATGCGGTTTCACCTCACGATAAACCGCAGCGGACCCTACCAGCCATCGGAGCCACTCAAATGCCGCTTGAGTGTCACGTGACAGGCACAGCGACGCGCGGGTTGCGTAATCATGTGATCCGTTCAAAGTGCAGGATTGGCTGGGATGGCCGAGAGATCCCTTTCGAAAATATGGGGCTCTCCTACCACCTGCTTGAAGTTCTGTTATGTTCCGACCTACTGCACGTAAGATTATCCAGGAATAGAAGAAGTTGACGTTGGTTTAACATTGTCTGCTTTCGGAACACAAAGACGGTTGAAGGAAAGCAAAACAAAGTATGGGATTACCTCTTTTTGTGTCTTAACTTTTATTATATGTGCCTTCTGAGCTCCTGAAAATAAGAAAGAATAAATCGTACCGCTTCCAGGATATACTAAGCGTTCGAATCGGCACGAGCGTTCATTGGAACAGCCCCAGAATCGCGAGGTCTCCAGAGATTTTCCAGAAAGGTTTCTTCGTCGTAAAGTGAGCCGAAGCAGTGCAACGTGAATACGTCGGCATGGTACGCACCTCCAATTCTGTTTTCCTCTTCCGGGCAGCTACAAAAGACGCGCATCTCGTAGTCGGAGCACAGTTCCCGGTCGTCCTGGTCCTCCCTGAGGCAGCGCAGTCCCGTGTGCGGGGAGCAGAGCACGGACTCTCCGGTCTCGTTCCAGGGGGTCTTGCTGCCCACCGTGCGGCACTCTACCGCCACCATGTGCTCCACGGGGCAGTGATCGCCGTGCGCCTGGAGGCTCTCAAAGTCATTGCCACCCTAAAGAAATGAGCAAAAATTAGGACCCTGTTTGTACTAGATCTTTGAGTAATATTTGTCAGGTGATCAATCGGTAGAAACCGTCTTAGCATAGAACGTCTTTAAGGCTGGGATTCGTAAAGAAAGTGTGACGCGTCGTCTACAAAAAAAAAATGTGTAACACATAGTTTCAGTAGAAAAGGCAACACAGTGAGAAGAAAGACAGATTTTTCGACGATAATCAGACGAGCCTTACACTCTACAACTCTGCAGAGAGGATAGATGAGAGCCAAGAAAGACTTTGCTGCGCGTAGGGGGAAGCATGTCGGTAACCGTTTTGCGATATCCTATGATCATACCACGTGATTTTACTTGGTATATGATCACGTCAGTGATGACGTGATGAAAGAAACAAATTTGTATGATTATGAATGCATATTCTTGATCTACCTGGATGTTATTAGTAAATTCGGAGCAACACATTCTGTGAACGCTGACATTATTGGTGCTCATTCATTCATTGCTCGTTCGTTCATTGCATACCTTGGTATTTTATCAAAATTGTACAGATTTCCCCATTACCTAGCTCAACGAGCTTCCACCATCTCGCCTGCGTACTGACCATAATGTCGAACTCCACAGCCCGTTATGCCTCGGTACTTAACTGAACTACCTTATTTCAAACACCAGTTTCCAAAGGTAAATTATTAGAATTTCATAACATCAAATTCCACGAGCAATATTGCATTTTCAATATGCAAATACCCCTCGAGTTGTGATGAATATTTAAGTTCATGGTGATATAACCAATGATGTAACTGACACAATTCGAATATTGATGATTCGGAAACGTTTTACATAATCACTTCACTCCTGGTGACAACTCCCTATTTATAACAATCTCGGTTGTATAATATAACACCTTCTCCACCATGTCATTGTGTTACAGCTCTTGTGGAGAATTCATACATCTAAATCAAAAGTTGCCGGTTACAAAACCTGCTCCAGTAAATCGGATTGTACGACTGTCCTATTTTGTCTGCCAAGTGTCGCTATTCTCTTCGCTTTCAAGAAATCTTTCGAGCGCCTCTTGTACGACATGCAAATCAGCTTTATTTGCTCAGAAAAAGAAACAAAATTGCGCTAAAGCATAGCGGCTCAGCCATACCAAGAGAGGAAAGGTAGTTTCCTTGGGACTGGAAGATTAAGGTTGGCTGCTCCTTCTGCCGCTTTTCATCCAAGAAGGCATCGCTAGATTGTCTGCCATCTACATGAGATATGGCAAACAACCAAAGATTCAAGGTCCTATTGCATTTTCTGAATGTCCCCTAGAGAGCGGTATCATAAGGTGACGCTTTCGGGGCAGTGTTAGGAGATTCAGGCAACCTTCTCTGACTCGAATATTGCGTGGAGGCTAATAATATTTTCTGTCGAATACAAACTAGAAAGTCTGCACGAACACAACCCTCTGACGTCACACTACTGTGGTGGCGCTGCTGTCGGCACTGCGCATGCGCAGAAACTTTGTCTCACGTGCGTCTGACTTGTGCGCACGTACAGTGCGTACACCTGGTAAATGAAAACGCGGCCTTTTGTTTGTAAACAGCGTGTATATTTTCTGCCTAGACGCTTCCTCCCAACTCTTATTTTATCGTTGCCGCAGTAGGAGACAGTGGGAAGGAATGGGACAGTGTTCACACTATAATTTTGTGCATAATAATGTGCACGTAGAAACAAGTTTAACGGTCCTAAATGTAGCGTGCAAACACCCTTCACATCAACTGAACAGCACTCTGTTCCTACCTCTTCTAGAAATGTAAGAAATAAAATTCCGAGTAGACAAAATCTGTACCATTTCATCACCGGCCCCCCAGGGAGAATTGAGACACATGGAAGATTGCGCTAAATATTATCACTAGTGAATATTATAGGCAATTGAACGGGTCTTCATCAGACATGAAGCCCAATCGCGGTCGTCTTTTTCGCTCCGATTGTCCGTGGTTTCGGACCGGGGATTAAGAGTGCGGTAACATTTTAGACAAAACAAATAATTGGCGGCCTAAATGCAATATGAACTAAAATTATATGGTTCACCATTATTATAGTTTAACCTTCGTGATGATCGACCTGTCAGAGCACCAATTTTTACTAAAGGCAGGATTGAGACGCTGTCCCATCCCTCCCACCATCTCACCGTACCATTCTCCCCAAACTGCTTTGCACACTGCAAGTTGCCAATCGTGGCAACAGGTGAGATGTTACGCGTAAAATAGCGGTGGTTAAACGCAACCTATGAACACATCTTCTTAATGCTAGTTTACAACAGCTGTTGGCCAAACCGCTTGCTTCAGGAATAGAGCAAACCAAATGTGTGCATACTTACTTTTGAGTGTCGAAGTGGCAACCACTGTCTCAGTTCGTGTACACCACGCCAAGCTGGTACGCAATTACAGATGAAAGTACCGCTACCACGGCGTCATCAATCAGGCAGTTAACCAACTTTTAGAAACTACTGTTCACTTAATAAGTATGTTGACTATCCCACTCCTCCCACCGTCCCATTCCTCCCTACTCACTCCTATAGATAGTCGGCATAAAATAGACCATAATTGGCACGACGGCTACTGTAGGCCTTTCCAGCGCTTATCGCCCAAGCGAAAAATGCTGAGTCATTGGGACGTGCAGGCTCGTATTTCGTGGGTGAGAGCTACTGTGCACGCTCAAAACGCCTTCTACAACCCAGTAGTCCAAGATTGCAACGCGCAGAAGGCGATGGTCTATTGTCATTACTTAATCATGTCATGAGGCGATGTAAAGCAAGACCTCCCCTACCGTGGACCAAATATTGTCGGTGACTGCAGCTAGATATTGCCACGTTTCACTTTGAAAATGTACTTTTTTGTCACTAAGGAGTGTAAAGGCTTTATGCTGACCCACGTGTATATGAGTGAGACTACTTTGACGGCTGTGTAAATTTTGTGATGTCGAAAGTTTGTGTAAAAGCACGGACATGTAAAGCATGTTTGCTTATGCGCGACGGCCCCAAAACACCCCAACATTAATCAGCCCAAACACGCACCTTTAAGTGGAGGTCGGAATAAGCTTCGCTAGAATTTGCAGAAATATTTCGTATCTTCTGTACGTAATAACAAACAAAAAAACTAGTGTGCAGGCAAACAGCAAGGGGTTTGACGTTACGTAAATAAACAATATCAGGAGTAACTGAAAACTGAGCTTCTTAACATTGTAAGTAACAAGAACAACAAAAAAAGAGGCGAGAGCTAACGTCTCAAATACCTGATACTCAGGCGCGTTCATGCTCTCCCAGTCCGACCAGCCGGTCTGAACGCAGGCTTGGACCTCGATAGGGCAGGGCTTGCCGACACATCGCACTTCGCCGCGGACGCAGAAACTGAAACAGATGGCATCGGGTATAGATATAGGCGTCCGGAAAATGCTGAACAAAACACAAAGACAAGCTCAGAAAAAAGAATTCGTGTTCTAAGGTTGAATGCCTTTACCTTCGCACTACGTTTGAACATTCAGGTTCCGGTGTATACTTTAGCACCGACATTAGTGTGCTCGCGTTGGAACAGTTGAAATCCTGAACCAAGTCTCACGTTGTAACGTCGACGGCCCTTAAAGACTAAGCATGCTTGTATCGTTGGATGTACAATGAATACGAAATATTCGGTTATGAAGCAACATAAGCGAGTAGCAGGACCATAGCCGAAATATAGCTTGAAAAGGTAGGACGAATACCATCTAATAATTTCTCCGTTGCAGTTTATTCTTTTATTGTGATATGTTGATCGCCAGTATAAAGATAACTTTAACACCTGTCAAGAGCGAATATGCTTTCTTTCCTGCATTTATTTATTTATTTATTTATGCATTGAAATACCTGCTATCGCCAAGAGGGCAATATTGGAGAGGAGTAACACGAAGTGAATGTCACATTATACAAAAATATGAACCATAAACACTTGAGAAAAATAAGAACAAAAAGTTTCTAAGAATACATCAACACGTGTCTTGTAGGACGGAAAAGAACACGGTTGAAAAATGCACGATCAAGACGATTAGATTCGCGAAGGGCAAAAGGAAAAAAAGAGAGGTCAAAAACCTCTCTTTGTTTCGCACAACCGTTCTAACTCTCGTACTTTTTTTTATGATCGCTTTGTTGCGAAATAAAATATGGGTCCTTTATATACGTATTTTTATCGACGCCAATTTTATCGTTATAAATCGAATCTAAAATTTTATATTTTTTTCGTTGAGGAAGGAGTTTTCGTCCTAGATAATTCTTAATGTCAGGAATGCTAGAAGTTAAAATTGTACTTATCACGAACGAAACGAGCAACACGGTTTTGGATGCGTTCTAGGATGTAGATTAGATTCTGCATATGAGGGCCCCATGTCATGCACGCATATTTTAGAATTGTGCCTCACATTGGTGACCTGCAGTGCTTCATTGAGAGCTCATCCGAGCAGTCTTGAAATTCCACTAGGTAAGCAATCATCTAGTTAAGCAGTAAAACAAACAGTGATAGACAGCACATTGGAACACACGTAAGAAAGCGGTTAAAAAGAGACTTGAATATTATCTGAGCACAATGATACATCGCAGCTGGCATTCGTCAAATAGGTCGTAGAATTTTCCCAGAAGTATTTCATGCATTCTAAAAACGAACCTCTCACAGTAACCGCAAGGTAATGATTTGTTCGCAGAGGAGGCAAACGAGCTTCCGGATGCCTAAACTAGTATATGTGAAGATTAATACGCTAACGTGCTCGCGAGGTCACAGAGAGCACTACTGTCCTATCCTTCGTTCTTTCATTGTTTAATTACGAAGAACGTTTGTTGATTTCGAGAAAACACTGACGTACCGATAACCTATGTGATGAAGTTCCCGAATGTTCAAGTAATTTGAGCTGACAACGGATTTAAAAATAATTGGCATTTATTAGTGCTGGACGTCGGTTAAAAAGTATAGCCCTATTTTATTGCTGCCTTTTAATCAACTAATTAATTAATTAATCGGTTGCATTGACCTTCAGGTATAACATCTAAAAAGACCCAAACCATTTTTTAACTTTTTTATCATGCCAATAATGGCGGAATATACAACCTCGTTTGAAACTGACGCTATACCTCCCACAAAGGAAGGAATAAGAAGAAAAAAAAACACGAGCAGACGATTTTAGATTTTTAACGTTTTTTACGTTTTTTTTTAATCCTTGTATTCATTCTGGATGACAACTAAAATAATGCTATATTGTTTTGTGTATTATACAGCAGTGCAACCGGCTAAGACGAATCAATCAATTACCATCAGGTAGTAAAGCAGAAATTACTTCTTTATTTTTCAAATTTTTCACACAAAGCCAAACCACTTAATTAGTTAAGCTGGTTAAACGCGATTAAAGTATACATCAATAAATTGGAAGATTAATCGATTAATTGACCAGCCCTGGCATTTTTCAATTCGAAAGGGGTTCAGGTCAAGGACCACATCTCGCGAACATAGATAGGTAGTGCGAAGTACCGCATCCAATATAGCTTTTTTCACAATGCAGTGGCATTAGGTGGCTCAAAAAACAGTTTCACCTTCAACAAACGAACGGCGGTCATGAAACTGATTTCATCGTGTACCATCACTTTCGCACGTCAACTACGGATCAAAAATTGGTTCTTCGCTCAACTCATAATCCTTCTTTTATTTTCTTCAGTTTCGACGATGTGAACTAAGAGCTGACCACTACAAAGCGGTGACCCCATAAGTTTTTGGTGCAATGTCCACCATTAAAAGACATTAGAGCCAAACTTGTGCCAAAAGATTAATTGAACCACACTCCAAAATAAGCAACTGAGCAGCCGTTGTATCTAATTCGTGCATCGTGTTGTAGCGACGTGTTGAACGTACAAACTTCGAATACCCTCCACTTGGTCAACGTTCTTAGATCTATATCAGTTGACATAATCCACGAAAGAGCGGCGTTCGAAATCGGTTCTTCACTCTTGCCTGCACGCGGGTAGACGAGAGCGGAGAGCGTTCCTTGTGCCACCGGCGTCAACGCCTCCATGGACAACGAAGAAAAACTATTTTTGAACGACGCTGTGTTTGCACCGACTTTTGCGCAAACTTGATGTACCATAAAAACTCCGATATAACTTCTTTGCACCGTACACTTTAAAAATAGCCCGTGCGTCTACTTTCCCGCCCTACGTTCGGAGAGTAAATCACCGCCACTTACGGAGGCAGCTCAGCAAATGACGATGCCGATAAATAGCGAATGACGATGCGGAAACACTAGCTTACGCAGTGCAAACCGTCACGCATGCATTGCTTAATGTCACAACTCAGACTGCGTTTTTTGGTCCCAACATATGTTTCGGCATCGTCATTCGCTGAGCTGCCTCCATAAGTTGCGCTGATTGGCTCTCTGAGTGTTGTGCGGGGAAGCAGACGCACAGACCTTTTTTTAGAGTGTAGATAATCTGCATCCAACGTTCCACCGGTTCCACAGCATCTCCCCATTGGGCGGGCTCATAGTGTAGCGAGCTCCACAAAAAGGCGCCAGACGTTCTAGGAAGCTTGTCAACTGACTTTGATCTAGTAACGTTACACTTGGTAGTATCTTAAGCTTCTTCCTTCATCAGCCTCAAAAATGCCACCATTAGTTTAGCGCAGATGCCATGCACTGAGATGATGAGAAGTCAAAGTTCCGAGACTTGGGCGGCCAAACGTACCAGGACTGACAGGCGTTGGACGTGGCCACCCGTTGCCCCTCTTTGAAATGAAGGCCACCGATGCTGCATCCCGTCTCCGGCGGCACTCCGCAGTCCTGGACCGGCACGCAGGTGCGGTCGGTGGCAGTGCGGTGCACCATGCCGTTGGGACAGAGCGCCGGGGTGCAGCCCTCGAGGCACAGAGGCGGGGACACCTTGCGAGGCGTCGTCGACCACCGGGTACTCGCAGGTTGGGGGCTTGCAGAAGCTCACGCAGGCCGAGTACTCGTCGCACGTGTCGCACTGCAACGCTGTAGGAGCGGACAAGACACGAACGTGAAGTCATTGATAAGATGAGGGACGGTGTCTTTTCCAGATGCCCGGACTCCGCCACGCGCTCGCAATTGCTTTTGGGCGTGCTTTGGTTGCGCGTGCACTCTCACAGCTCACGAGACGGTGAAGCGTCATCGAAGGTGAGTCGCTGACACTGAAGGACCACCTGCCGTGCTTGTCCCGCCAGTGATAATACGAGGATATAGCAAATGAACGCCCTGGAAATCTCAGTACCCCATTGAGATTAATTGCTTTCCAGTGGAGGGCAGACACTTTCTTTCATCGGGACATACCTCTGCGAAACGTTGGCCCCCAACCAAAATGCTGCTAGGAGTCTTCTAGCCAAAAAGGCTCCACTCTTCGCTCCCACAGACAAATCCTTAAGGAAATCGGGGGTGAACAACACAATTCTGAACTGTGCTTTTTTTCTTCTTTTTTCTTTTATTTTTACCTTAGTTGTTTTAAAATTTGGAGTAAAAAAAGCATGAGAAAATTCACAGATTTTAAGCGATTTTAAAACTGCAGCTATTGCAGAGTTAGCCAGCTGCCTCTTTTATTTCGCTTCTCTGTCCAGTTGCGTTGTGGCATTTCCTCAAAACCAGTCTACCGCGTCGCGTGTCAACACGCCTCTCAATCCAGCTGCTTTTTCCCGTGGCACCGGAAATGCTTCGGTGATGTCTTTAATAAGAGCAGTTCGTGCTTTCCTACTAATTCGGTTTCCGAGAAAGCGCTCTGACTATTTAAATATGTATACTTTATAAATGTATTAAACCTCTTCGTCAAAAGTCCGTAAAAACCTAAATTTTGAATCACCTTAGGTTTCTGCGTATAGGAATTTAGAAATCGCATCCGGTGGAAAATAAGCAAACTGTGCACATTTGTCGGAAACGCGTCGACATTGGGTGGGAAACTAGGAGTAACGTAAAACATCCATAAAGAATAGCCGCAGATAACCTTTTAAATTATAAAGAAACCCGACTAAATCCTTCTCAAAGTTTGATTGCCGCACCCTCGGTATTCTGAACACCGAAATGAAAAACCAAAGTCAGCGATCCAAAAAACAATACCCTAAGACAGTTCTCTCCGGAAACCCAGATATATCGATCATTTAGAATTCATTCGAGCTCCCAGAGCCGACGTTGTTGCGCTCTCAATCAAACTATGGGCCTCAAAATTTCAATGGGAGAAGAGGGAAGGCGTCGATCGAAATGAATGACTTACGGCAGAGTTCTTGAGAGCGCCAGAGAACGCGGACTCCCCGAGATGCGCACTGGTGAGCGTACGCTCCGATGGCCGTGCACAGGCACTCGCAGTCTCCCCCAGTGTCGCAGGCACACGTGTCCGAGACGCACCTGTCCATTGGGAAGGAAGACTCGTTATGGATACTGCTTAAGAAATACAAGGTGTAGCCTATAATGTTCCCACTTCTCGCTTCGTAATTTGCTCTCCGGCGTTCGTATTGGTTAATGCCGCAATCCTATTGGCTGCAGAGCGGCGATAAGATGTCTCTCAACATTCTGCGTTTCTTTTAAGATGCCACTGACTATAGTTAATAAAAGCGTCGATAAGGTAATCACGAAGCAAGAAGAACGAAAATTGCAAGCTACGCAATGTTTCTTTTAAAGCTGCCAGTGACTTTAGCACATTTCCACGTAAAGAGAAGGTCGCATAAAACCGTGATGGTCTCCTCTCGCGTATTCAGCAATCTCCTATACGTCTTGTATTGTTTGCTAAACAAGCATTCGAGACTAGATATATCACAGCCAAACGAGAGAATTTCAAGTGAAGCCGAAAGTAGAGGTCGGTGTGACCTTCCCCAGGGCGCCCAAGTCCGCCCAATGGCGTCTTTTGGTTTCGGTCATCGTTGGGAGGGTGTGTCCCCCCAAACCGGAAGCCTCCCCCGCTTCACCTCTGCTGGCGTCACGTCGCCTCCAGGAGTTTCGTACCTCCATGAGATATATGTCCCGTTTCACTTTAACGCTCTCCGCAGCCGACGCCGCGGTCTAATGGATCCAATACTCAAGCAACGTCAAAAGTGCTTCGTTACGGCGCTCGTCAGCCTTTGTGGGTTTACTTTATCACCCCGACTAAGCCAGTCACGCAGAGTGAATGCGCCGAGATGTCGCACTTCTGCCCGTGCGTGATTGGTGATAGCAAATCCTCAAATACAACGAGCGCAGTGACTATGCACTTTCGACGCCATTTGATTGGCACCGTCGGATCGTAGCGTTGGCTGTGCTCGGACTTGAAATGAAAGAGAGAAGAGTGGACCGGAAGTTTACGACATTCCAGGCGTCCTCGGACTACTATTACTACTGTGGAATCTCGTGAGTTTGAACCCGAGGGGATTAAAACGTTGTTTCAATAATGCAAAGTTTGAATTACCGGGAGTTTCCTTCCTAGCAACACATAGGACGGGGCCTGCCTGTTAGCTTAAATTATCCACGAGTTTGAATGAACGGGATTCCACTGCATATGGATTGATGAAGCGGGATTTGATACATTACGGATGATATTTCATAGCCGGCCACACTCATAAGTCGGACACCTCAAGCACGCAAGCAGAGTGTCATTGCTGGGGGAGGGGACGTCATGCCTCTCCGGTGGCGCTGCTATCGGCACTGGGCGTGCGCAGACGCTTTGCCTTACGGGAACTTGGATTCTGCGCCCGTGTACTGACCACACCTGGTTTGGGTGAACGTAAGCTTGTTTGCAAACAGCGCGTTCGAATTTCACTTACACAAGCCCCTACTTAAAAACGAGCGACTTAAAGAAAATCGCTATATTGAGTGGGGGTAGAGGCTGAGAACGCCGGACAAGGTCTATAGGAGAAACGACTTTGATAAAATTATGAAGAAAATTATAAGCAGCATTACTTTGCACATGAGCTGAGATATGGTCGGTTGAACGCGTCATGCAACACATGGTTCGAGACGCGCGGTCGCCTTGGACCGACACCTCTAAAGAACGATACCCTAGTGTTGGATTTCCTCTGTCAGCTATCGAAGGCCAACGCGGCGCAGAGATTGGACTCGCGTGCCGCGTGAGCGTTCGGCTTACACTCGTGTCCTATCAGTGAGAACACGAGTCCCCTCCCAACGATGACGCGGCACTCGTGCCAATTCTCTGCCCGCGCTAGCCGCCGGTAGGTGACGTAGCGGGTCCAGGGCCTCTAAACTCGCCCAACACAAAGTTGGGGCCGAAGTCGACAGAGCGCACCGATTGGCCTATCCCGATGATGACTTCGCGCTTTTTTTCGCCGACGTCCAATCGGCGCGCTCAGCGAACTTTCGGCTCCAACTTTGGGTTTGACGAGTTTAGGGCCCCAGCACTAGGGCCTTGTCATCTATAGTCACTGAAAGCTTAAAAAAACACTAAAATAAGAAAACAATATTTATGACTTAAATAGGACACTTTTTTTACTTTTCCACGAAAGAAGAATGCTTTTCGCGAAATATTTGCGTCGTTAGACGCAATTTAGGGAAGATCCCAGTGGCTCGGCCTATTGCCACTAGATTGGCTTGGCTGCTCGACCGAACGCACTCGCAAGCCTAGCCGCAACGTCCAGTATGCGTCCGGCGCGTCTGGTCTGGCGTCTGACACCGCATACTATAGTTGTGCGAGCAGACGCGAGGCAGCCTCCGGCATCGTCTGCTATTCCCCACCACCGTCTATCGTCGTCTGCAACGCCCGTAAGGCGCGGCCATGAAAGCGGGGTGTGGGCGACCGTTACCGCCTGCGCCCGCCTGCTATTCTGCCCCCGTCTAAAAACGTCTGCAGCGCACGCAGGACGCGACCATGAAAGCGGCGTTTTTAGCGTTCCATCGTGCACGAGCCATGGTCCAATACAAGCGTCTGTCAGCGTCGATCGATGTACGTTAAAGAGCAACTGAGAAGACTAAACAATTAACAACATAAATGTGCAGTTCCTTGAGCTTTTGGGGGATCGGTGGCCCAGTGGTCTAGCGCACACCAGCTCGGAGCAGGTGGAGCGAAAGCTCGCGCTGCGGAACCCAGGGATCCTGGGCTCAATCCCTGCCCCTGCCCGTTTCGATCTGGATGAGCATCGTACCGGCGTGTGGTCGTGTATCACTACTGCGTGGTGCAGTAGGCCCCAGGATAGCGGTTGTACTGCACTGGCTAAATTGTTCATCTACAGC
>JAZHYW010037943.1:0-86197 GCA_037355805.1 Ixodes ricinus | reverse complement strand
CAGCAATGCTTCGTTCAGTTGTGGCCTTAATGAACTGCGCGTCGTATTAGGTCAGGTGTTTACGCCCGACGCTACTGACAACATAATGGGGCTGGTGAAATGGCGTCTCCCGTTTCGTTGCCCTCGCCGTTGACCCGCGTAACGACCGCATTTTAATGCACGTCTTTCCTTAACATTTCTACCGCGATCGCGTGCTGTCGGCATCGGAAGCCACAAAGAACGATCCGCCCTCCCCTTTCAAAAAGAAAAGAAGAAAACAGAAAAGCGAGAGCAGTTTAAGTGGGGCCACTTTACGAAGAACATCGAGGATTACCTGCTCACTCATACGCCAAACCACGCAAACATAACCAGATTGCTAAAGCAATCTCTCTCGGAAAAATAAAAAAAAGAAGAAACGAACCAGTATTTGTGGGGCCCAATTCTCGTTTTCGTTCGGTTTGCCAGGGGGCGATGCGACGAACCGATGTCGCTATCGCTCTCCCTCTCCCTCTAACGCGTGTGGTGTAACGGACGGCAGTGTTAGCAGCACGGCTCCCACGGCCTTGACAGCGCGCTGCACGCAATGCTGCTGCCCGACGCAGGGTGTGGAATTCCCGAAAGGGTCGATACTCCATCCCCCGAGCAAGGCCGACACCGCACACACGCGTCCGCCCCTCTCTCGTGTACCTACTGCAGCACCGAAGCTGGCAAGGAGGGGGGAGTGACTTTGATTTCATCGGGGACTATGGGTAGCGACCCCCCACCCGGCCCTGTGTATACCGTTGAAGTTACATCTTGTCGCGGCGGTTAGGATGAGGACAACAACTGCTACTCTCGTGTGCGGAATGGAGTTTATTGGTGCGCAACCTTGAACGAAAGATTTTAGAAAACATCACGCGCGTGTCATTTTGTACAAAGCTCCAGCAAAAGTTCCTACAAGAAGAGTTTTTGCCGTTTGTTTTTACGCAAAAGGTGCTTTCTAAAAGCTCAAGGTGACCACAGTAAAGAAAGAAGATTGAGCCGCCATCTTGGCACCTCGAGCCTGGGAGTTTCGGTACTTTCTGTGGGAACATTCAGTGACTCTAACAGCAGCCATATAAGGCAGCGTTCATGTTTCAATTGATCGCTAAAGGGTGGCGCTGTTATCGTATTTAGCTCGGTCTCTGTGGACGCCAGCGGCCCAGGTTTCAACCGCGAGTTTCCCAACTGAGTGTTCTAGTAACGTTGGTCGGCGCGTAAACAAATGTCACGTGACGCGAAAGGACGAATGACCGTTGCGGCGTCGACGGACAAGCGAGGAAAAAGAGTGTCCATACTCTGAGCGCCGCTCTCGGGTGACTCTGGGCTGCGCTGCTTGACGAGGGAACAATAGTGAGACCGTAAACGGATGCATAGATCTAGTTTCAAAACAGATCGGCTTGCGTTCATCGAAAACGCGTTACCATTGAGTATAGTGCACTAATACAAAGTCGAGAAAAATTTGGCCTTTTAAAAATTAAAAAAAACTGCAATTTCTTTTGTAACGTAGAAATTTTATAGTGATGATGCGTGCGATCTGATTAGGTTCATGATGGCGTCATTGAGTCTTCTGTGCTGTCCGTCATAATCATGATAATTTTTTTAACGAAAACAAGGAACACGGCAACACAACTCAATCACGATGTACACTGTAAGCTAGTTACGTGAGATAAAAAAAGAAAGAGTGGCATCAGCTGTACAGGATGAGAACGACAGCACGTCTCTCGTTAATCTGTGCCCTCCAGTACACGCTCGTTGTCTTCCAAGCGAAGAGTGGGCTCGCCTCCGACGTTCGCTCTGCTGGCGCTGGAGTACGCACAACAGAAGAACCACTTTGTCAGTGACTGTTTCATTTATTAAAACAACGTGATCAGGTAATGGTAATGTAGACGTTCGGTCCAAGACGGCTGAGGACGAGGTTGGATGTAATTTACACGAATGGTCGAAACGTGACGTTACAGGGCGCTTCTCTTTCGTTCAACTTGTCTCCCCCAATCTCGTGTCGATGGTTTCATAAAATATCCCAAATAAAAACAGCGCAAAAAAAAAAGAAGGACGAGTTAGAGCATCTGGACAGACCAAGCGCCGTGGTCTGTCCAGTTTCTTTGACTCGTGCATCGTTGGTTTTTTTTTTCCACATGCATCACCAAGTAACCCAAGGGTATACGTAGTTCGCTGTGGTTTTCAGTATACGAACCGAATTCCAGCGACAACGAGGTTTTTTCTTTATTTTTTATTTTCGGCGAAGACCCGAAAACATCCAACCCTATCTATGTACTTTGAAGAAAGGAGCCGCCCAGCCGGACTCTGTGCAGCGGACGCCCGCGGCCCAATTTTCGACCGCTGCCTGGTCTGTGACGGACAGCACGGACACAGGTGAAAGAAGGGGGGGGGGGGGGCGGCACGGAGATAGCGTATTGATCGACGTTACCTCGCCGCTTCTGCCCAAAGACCGAGCAGCCGGGACCTCCGCGGACCGATCCACCTCTCCTCCTCCTCTTCTGTTTTACACCCTTTCCCTCTTTAGCTCCTCTCTCCACCAGGGGCGGATAAAAAGAAAGGGGGGGGGGGCAAAGTGCCCCCCTTCTTCCCTTCTTATACTCTGTTTCATACTTAGTGTACAACGCTGTCAAAGCTTCTGAAGCGAGCATGGGGTTCGATATCACAAATAATTTCTGCGCGTTCTGGCGCAAACGACACCATAGATGAAGCCACGCGCTAGCGCCAGTATCTTTGACAGCGTTGTACACACCGTTCTTGTGTTCGCAAAATCACAGCCCAGCGCGGTAACATCACAGCCCAGCACGCGCATGCTCATCGCTTCGGAAAGCGAGTGAAACCACCATATGCTCGACCAGTGGCGTACCAACTTGTTTTTGATTGTGGGAGGGAAAGGGCTAACCAGACCCCCCCCCTCCCCTCTAGGGCCGGGGGCGGTGCCCTTGGTATCCCTCGGGCGACGCCGGCCAGTGTTTGCCCTGCCCAGTGGCGGCTGTCTCAGGGGGGGGTAAAGCACATGCCTTGACCCCACTCTGAGAACTGGGGGAGGGGGGGGGGGGGGTAAAGCACATGCCTTGACCCCCACTCTGAGAACTGGGGGAGGGGGGGGGGGGGCGAGCGACCCCTTTGTTCCCCCGGTTGGTACGGCCATGTGCACGAGCTCTGAAAATGAAAAACAACAACGACATACATCAACTTTTTTTTTTAAAGTGTTTCGATTTTATTGAAATGGCAATTGTTAGGTCGACAAAATAGACCTGGGCAATGCCCCGCCCGTAACATCAGATCTATCTGCCAAAAATTACCTAGTGACGCTTTGGGAAGGCGGGTGCGTTTACTGAACGAAATTAAGGTTCAGCCCCGTGATAGGACGCGATGTGATTGTTGTTGTTTATTTTTTATTCTCATTTAAATAAAACAACATAGAAGGGAATTGTACGAGCCATTGAAAAGCTGTGGGATTAGGGGAAAACCGCTCAGCTGGTAGCTGATACGCTATCAGCAGTCAACTGGAATCAAAATGAAGGCTTCAAACCGACAGACGAGCAAATCGTTAAAGAAGAAAATACCCAACATTGATTATGTTTTTCTGTGTGTGTGTGTTTTTCCTGGACAGTGCTAAAGCGTGCAAACGAGATATTTGAATTTCATGTCACTCTGTAAACAAACGTCATCAGAGAACGTATAGATGAAAGCTAGGAAATGCCGATGAAATATATTTAATCGACCGAAATAAACGGTCCGGAAACAAATGCTCCCCTCCCCCAAAGCGTTTTGCGGAGGTTGGCTCTTCATGAATGAATGAATTATGAATCTTTACTGATCGATTTTGGGCGAGTGGCGCAAGAAAGTACCGATAACTGTGCCGGTGCGATTGTGAAATGATGTAGGGTGTCTTTCTCTGTTTTCATGCGAACGTGAATGCGAGATAAAGTAATAACGAACAAAACGTGAGGGCGCAAGTGAGCTGGTGTAAGTTCATAATTGTAGAATTACCCGAGACTGCGATGGCGACAGAAGGAAAGAAGTCTCGAAATAACACAGCTGAAATTTTATTGCCACAGAATCCATTTATATACGATCTGAACAAGAAAGGGAAAAAGGGAAAACCAGGATAAAGGGGGAAAAAAACCCCGTAAATGACACATTCTCAAGGACAAAACACACGGTACGAACACGAACTGTATTTGTTAGTTTGAGGTCAAAAAGACGGCGAAGCTGGATTTTCCAACCAAAATCTCACAGTAAAAGGCTCCAATAAAACTTCGAATATTTATTTAAAATGTTTTTGATCGATGACGGGATGGACTTCGCATGTAGTCACTGCTGAGACACGTAGAGTGTGGCGAACCCCGAGCAATGATGATGATGATGATGATGATCTTCTTACCAGTCCGCAGCCAATCAGATTGCGGCATTAGCCGATAAGAACGCCGGAGAACCAATCCCGATGCAAGAATGTTAAACAAACAAAAAATTATAGACGTTTGCGAGTGGTACAGCCCCTGGACGCCGCCATCTTGCTACTGGCGTGTGTAGGTTGTCTGATAGTCGAGGATTGCTGAGGCACATCTCATCCTCTCCCTCATTTTACACACACGCACAACACACACACACACACACAACACACACACAAACAAACAACATACAAACAAACAAATCAAACAAAGCGAACTGAAAAAAAAAAAAAAAAAAATCTTGGAATTTCGAAACCGTAGTCTGGAGATCGACGAAGGCAACAGACGCGGACGGCACGACGTCTTTCTTGTCTGGCGTGTCTAACGAGGGCGCGTGAGATGCGTCAAAACACGACCTCGTGTTTGTTGTTTCAGCCTGGTGTCTCGTGTAATCTTCGGTTTCAGGCTTTGCACGCAGTCTCCTATACGTTTGTATAGGACAACGCGTCTATTCACGTTCCCTCCCAAAAGAAAACAGGCTCGAAGATGAGTGGTATAGATCGTCGAGGAAAATTATAATTGGGCCATTTAGGGAGCGATTGACTGATCGCTCACAAAGCGTTTGGTTTGCTGGAACCAGCTTGTGCAAAGGGGCCAGTCTATATATGGTACCCGGTATCCCACAAGCTAGCGAGATGAACAAATTTAGGATAAAAGTGTTATGTATATATATATATATATATATATATATATATATATACATATATATATATATTATTTTTTATTTTATTATTTTATTTCGTTGGTCCGTTGTCCGCTAGCGCTTTACGAATCTGCTCGATGTCAAGTGTTTTGTAAGGTAAAAATGAACGAGCGTACTTTTTGTCGTTGATTGCCTACGTTTTTCTCAAATATAAGCTTTTTATTTCTTTTTCTTTTTAATAGCTTGAGTTGGAGATTTGATTTGACGTCCGACGTTTCGCTAAGAGGCTTGGCTGAGAGACTTGGCTCTTAGCGAAACGTCGCCTGTGCGTGAATACTGGTTATTTCTGACAATACTATTTTCTGCTTTTGCTCATCGTTGATGATGATGTACTAAAACTTTATAGACGATTGCAAGCGGGGATCATCTGGCCGCCGCCATCTGACCGCGTGACTAGGGTTACGACGTGACTTATTGTGGCCAAATTTACATATTGTTTGTCCATCTATAATTTTTTTTTTTGCACCAACTTCCGTGACTTTTTTGGCAGGGCGTAGTACGGGAAAGGACGTTTGGACAAGGGAGATAAGGGAGGAGCTGATATTTTCCCCAATGCACGCCTGTGTGTCTGTCCGCCATCGATCCTTTCGTGGGAGGACCGACAAATCGATATCTGTCGAAGGTCGTTCGACTACTATGTTTCGGATGGACCTGTCGTTAGCGAGAAAAAGAAGAAAAAAAAAGTACGCTGCCGCCGTGTACGGGTCCGGGCCCGTGAGTTATCGTCTGCTAAGTGTTCCGCTTAGTGTGAACGCCTTCTCTCGCGTATTACGAGTCCTGTTCGGTTATTTCGAACACTTTGCGGTCATATACTACGAGTCGTGTTTCGCTTATTTCGGACAGTGGCTGTCGCGTAGTAGGACTCGTGTTCGGTTACTGCGAACACTTGCTATCGGGTATTAAGATCGCGTTCGGTTATTGGGAACGTGCTGTGGCTCCCGGTCCGAATGGGGGAGGAATCAGAACCGCATTTCCGGTCCCGAAACGTATGAACTTCCGGTAACGCGAGGCGATCTCAACTGGTTGGTTCGTGAACCGTATGTTGGGATTACTTTGTTTGTTTGCCGGTTGATTAATGAGCGAACGTGTACGTCTTTGTCATCTAGAAGTGGTGTACTCCCACTGGACGCCATATTTGAGCTAGTTGGTCACAGCGCATGCTTAGAACGAGTCCGCACTTATGCCTCACATATCAGCATCTGTAAGCTCGCATTTAAACTATAAAAAAAAAAAAACGGTAGTGCGACTTTTTTTTATCCGATCGCAGAAATAACAAATTGAAGGAACGATTATAGTTGTGGTACAATTACCCAGGCCCTTCCAAAAGTATGCGCTACCTGGTAGCAGCGTCAATTAACCGAACCCGCCATATTTGTAGAACGTTGCAGCCAGGCACGTAGCCAGGATTTTTGTCGGGCGGGGGGGCGCGCAGCTTCATGACCAAATTGATGTCTCGCATGGGAGGGGTAGAGGAGGCCCAGCAAAATGGAAGATATTGAGCCCCCCCCCCCTTGGATACGTGCCTGGCTGACAACAATAGTAACCTGCAGTATCTGGGACCTCGCCCACAAAACGCGAAGCTTCGCCCATACAGAAGAGAGGGGGCCGGTGTGCCGGTGACCTTTCTCTGGTAAACTCCTTTTCACTGGGTGGTGCAATATGAACGCAAGCTCGATATGATAAATCCACACAATACATACTGCTAATTTCCAAGCAACCATGCGGTTAGGTAATCATATCGTTTGACGCCTAAACCTGCGGTGCAGAATAAGGGAAGAAAAAGAAATATTTTAGTCGAAGGAATAGACACAGAAGGGAACAGCTACCACCAGCTCGCCTGCGCGCTTAGTTCTTTTCTTTTTTTCTTTTTTTTCACGTGTGATTAAAACCGTGGATGTTTCGTGGTGTGCCCTCCTGTGACGCCAGGGAAAGGGTGCGCTTTTTGTTTATTGAGTATAGCATCTTTTCTTTTCTTTTCGGGAAGTTGGATGGCAGTGGTTTTTCTGTACACCTTATGTTAAAACATACTTTGTAATCACTGGCCACTGAATGAAAAAAGGGCAGGGCGTGGCAAGCCTCCAGCATCTCATTATCATTCTCCCCATCCAATCAGAGTGCGGCCTTAGTCGATAATAACCAATCGCGAAGCAGACGACAGTGATAAATAGTGGGACAAGTGGGATACGATGAGCCCTGGTCAGAATGATTAGCGAGCAAACGCAAAGCTATAGACCTTTCCATCGCTTATCACACCGGGCGAAAAATGCTGAGTCACTGAGCTGTGGACACATGCGTAGCGTCTAATATGCCGCAATGCAGAGCTACAGCGCATGCTCAGAAGGCGTTCCACAGCCCAGTAGACAAAGATGGCAACGCGCAGGAGGCCATGTTTGCAAAATGGCGACTGCCAATGTTGCTCGACGGGATTTCGTGGCGGCGACCATGGTCGCTAAAAGTCCGTCTAACGAGCCGAATTAATCTGGCAGCGCCGCCATGCGGCATGACGTCGCGGCGAGAAATTAGAACACTATCGTAACGTATTCACCTCTGAAGTTCACTTTAAATGCGCACTTCAGATCTAACTTGCGGTTTATCGTTTAAAAAAAATAAAAATATGCCGAACGCGTGCTATTTGCTTTTTTACTTTGCGTTAAAACTTGTCTCTTTTTTAAGATACATGGTCTGTTTTCGTGCGAGTGATATAAAAAAACCAATGTGCTTTATTCATTATCTTTTTGTATCTTTGTGATGGGGATGATTTATTTATTTATTTTTATTGTTATTGTCAGCGAACACAATTTTTAAATCGTGCAAGCTTTCATTCGTTTTTTTTATGCTGAAGCAAACAGTTTTTACGCAACAAACAAAAAAAAACATGAATACAAAAAGAACAACAAGAGCAACAAAAAATGGCGGTGCTCAATCTCCGTGCAGCGAGAAACAATAGGGGGTGGGAAGAGACGTAAAAACGGCGATTCCGAGCAGAAGCGGTTCGTGCTTGTAATTCGTGGGGAAGGCAAATGACCACGTGTGTGCACGCGCGTGTGTGTGTGCTTGTGTGCGCGCGCGCTCTTCAGCGAAGATTCGAGGGAAAAACCGCGCGCTCCAGAAATGTTCAGATAGCGCAGATAAATAAATAAATAAAGATAACAGAGACAGAAAGAGAGGGAAGTTGAAGTTGACTTCTAAAAGAACAATGGCTCTGAGATGACCGACAAAATCGTGAGATCGAATTTTCGGCTCGACTCGCTAAGTCGTGGAAATCTAGTACGTTCGTATAAAACTCCGCTTTTTAGTTAATTTTTTTTCAACCTATATTAATAATGTTACCATGAATATTATTGTTTGTTATTTCTTTGTTTTGTCTAAACGCGACGTCGTAAAGCAAAAAGATAGGCTGTCGGAACCTGCTCAACCAAAAATAAAAATGCGAGACAGCATCTCAGATTACCCTAACGTTTCTTCGCAAAGATTTTTTTTTTAGGCGAGTTTAACGTTTTATATTTTTGCAGCGCTTTTTTTGCCCGTTCCCAGATTTGTTCAGATGTACTATATCGTGTTCAATGTGAGCTAAACCTGATTTGTGCTTCTTTGGCGTGTATCCTGCCAGTTTTTGGGAAAACTATATATGGTTCCAACTACGTGTGGAATTCAGAACCTAAAGCTTCATACTTGGGACTTTGGCAGATTGAGAGGTAATTAACTAAACTCGTAAAAACCGCAAACACAAACACAGAAAAAACAAACAGATTGGGCATTTTAGATTATATTGATCGTGATAGTACATGTGCCCTGTTCCTCCGTTTCTTCTACTCTAATATGAATTTCACATCAAATCTACTCTCTCTACATATTACCCTCTACTCCAATACATTTCCTTCCGGTTCTCACATAATACGTGCTCGCCATCGCTCTCGGCACTAGTCGTTATGATACGCGAAAATACTTCCCAGGTGGTTTCAATACGCGACTAAATCCGTGTTTCATTGTATAAGTTTATGAGTTTCACGGTCCGCCTGTTTTGTTTATTTCCTTTCGGTGTTTCAGTACGCGTCTCCTGGGTCATATTTATGTCCCTTTGTTTTGTTTGTTTTCTTTTAGTTTCCACGTTGGAATTGTTTTTAACGGGCAATATCGAACACCGTCTGTTTGTCTTGCACGACGGGTTGTATTTTTACGATCTAATAGGGAATAGATGAACAGAACTAAAACATCTACATGTTCGTGTTTGCGTTTCGAAAAAATTCAAACACAAAACTTATTGCCATATTGTTTCCAATTTTTTCTTCTTTTTTAGTTTAACGTGATCGGAATCCCGCCTTCAAAACGCATCTCGCATCTCCTGTTAGAAACAACAGTGTTTGCGACATGCGTTCAAAATTTTATCACGTCACTTTCTACGGACAATGTAAAATTCACACCGTCACTTATACAGCCCTGGATGATTATGCTACCCCCCTCCCCCCCTTCTTTATTTTCCCGGTACCACGCGCATACACTCGCAGAGGCGCAGTGATAAGATACGCTTATAGTATTGACACTCCCCATTCCCCCATTATCCCGCGGAAAGTCGCCATTTTTATGCTTGATGCCGAGCGGGCGAAATGGGCGAATGTTGTGATTCGAAGATGCGGTTTCCTCGGCTTCACAGATGCTGCGCCAGCAAATTCCGACGATTGTCGTTTTTCGCTCTGACGCAGGCTGTTTTAAAAATTCTAAAAAAAGAAAAAAAAATTTTTTTTTTTTTTTGCGATTTTAGGTGAGACGTTGGATACACTGGAGGGATTGGCGAAGTAGGATGGCTGTGAGGCATGCCGATGTGAATACCCGACCCGTACGAATATATGTCATAGAATCACTCTGCGGACTAAAATATCTGTCTACGCCACTTCAGAGTGTGCGCCTGATGGCGTGTCAATTCTCAACGCACTTTAATACCTCGAAATATTTTTTTTTTTTACGACCGCGCATGGGTGATTTTTGCGAAGTAAAAATAACTGTAATTTTTTCCTCGCTTGTTTAAATCGGCAAAAATAAAAGAAAGGTAATTATGTTAAGAGTTTGCATGAACATTGTGTTTCTCGAAATATATAAACAGTTAAACGTTTTCATTCATGAATAAAAGTAACGCAAAAGTAACCTACTGTATATTTATATTGCTAACGACAACGCGTTCTTTTTTTTTTTATTTCGAAGTAACGTACGTCCGTAACGCGTTCCTTTTATTTGCAAGTAACGAGTAATGCATTTCGTTACTTTTCTTTTTCTTCCGTAACGCCTACAACAGATGCTCTGGGCAGGGTTAGCATGCACACCAGTATCGTGAGGTTTTCGCAAGGTAGACGGTATATCCCGCCCACCCCCCGGGTAGGTAGGTACACACACGGAGTCCTTGTCCCAGCTGCGGCGTGCGTATCGATCGCACTGCAAGCTCCGGGCCATCTTTGGGCCAGATCTTAATTGTCTCTACGGGGCACAAAACAAGCTCCGAAACACGGCCGCTACTCCGCCGCCCCCGCCTCCCCTGTCCGAGAATAGCGTCTCGCCGCGTGGCCACGGGAACCTGCACGCACACGCACATGCACGCTGGCACTGTGCAAACAAAAGTTCCAAGGAAGAACACAAATGGAAAAAAAGAAGAAGAAAAGAAAAAGAAACAGAAAATGGGAAGGTAAACGACATTCATGGCGCAAGCACTTCCCCTGGCGGCAAACGCGTACATTATAGTGTTGGCCTCATACCTGCATCAAACACAGACGCAACGCGTGGGACTAGGTTTCAGTACTACATTTTAAACAAAACGCTTCCCCACTTTTTTTTTTTTACAGCGGATCTGTTAAGGGCTAGTTTCCCCAGAATCGTGTCCCCCGCAGAGAAATGAAGACACCGAACTGTGTACACCTACCGCCATCTATGAGCGACGGCGGCAAGCCACGTATCTGGTTACCGCCGTCGCTCATAGATGGTACCAGCCTTTCCACTCTGGCTTGCCGACTTGCGGCCCGGCCATTACTTTCCATTGTACAGTTCCGCTGGTCTTCCTTCTTCACCAGAGTGGAAAGGCTGAAAGATTGTTACGTTTTCTTCGAACCTACTTTCAGAGCTTCATCTTTAGACTGCTTAAAGCGCGTTGCAACTCAAGAAGGAAGGGCGAGGGAAAGGAAGGCCGGGGAGGAAGAAGCAGACGGACCGCTGAAGAGAGGAGGAGGTTTCCCCCGCTTCTCTCCAGTGTTCCGTCTGCTTCCTCCACCCCGGCCTTCCTTTTCCTCGCCCTACCTTCTTGAGTTGTGAATCTGATTCGCTCCAGAAGGCTGGCAAGCAAACATGCAGCAATAAGAATCTTTCTGTTTTAACCGCTAGGTGGCGTCGATTTGGCTGGAGTCGCCATTATTATTGCGGTGTCTAGAACGTGACACAGACTGGTGTATCTATAGCGTCCTATGATTCCGCCCACGCGTCCAAAGGGGTCCCGAAGTGCCAACAAACGACATCACAAAAGCCGGAGTATCATGCTGTCTGATGTCACCATCCTAACAACTAAACGTATAAGTTTTGAAAAAAAAAAAAAAATACAGCATTGCGGTTGACGGAAATTGCGAAGCTGCCCGAGTTTTTGTCGTAAAAGCACATTTTGGACTTAAAAAAACGAAAGGTAACTTATCTCGTCGGTTCTGTTATTAAAGACCAATAAGCAACTATCTGTGCGCGGTACTTAGTTCAAATCTAGACGTAGAACTATAAGGTCACGTGTCTAGTGGTCAAAAATGTGCAACATGGCGGCGACCGGGTGGGGGATCACCTTCAGGTGCCAGTTTATCGCTCTCAGAGCCGTTATATACAGAGAGTTTGGCCATTCATTGTGAAGTATGGGAGGCAAATGAGGAGACGCCATTGGCCGAAAGCGGGCTGGGCGTGTTCCAGGGCGTCTTCACATATTCGAATGTGGCCAACCGGGAGCCGGAAATATTACCCTGGCGGTGGTCGCGAGAAACAAAATTGATAAGTGCGTCGGAGCAACTCTCGGTGACTGAAAATACGGTGCACGTGACGTTTCAATCACGGTCATCCAAAACCATGCAGGAACAGCGCGACTAGCGGAACGATTGACATAATCCGTACGCCTGGATCCGCCGTCCGAGCGGTCACAACCTGTCCCAGCAAAACAGAGTTCGAGCGGCACGTTCGTTTCCTATACATCTTTTTGCGTGATCATAATCGAAACATCGCGTGCATCCTATTTTCAACCACGAAGAGTTACTACATTTAACCCTTACGCTCTTATTAAAACTGTTTCTCGCTACCACCTCTAGGTGGTAGCGAGATGCTTGTTCTGGGATGCTTGTTCAGCCTGGCTGAAAATCTTCCTTGCCACACTCTCTTCGTTCGAGCGCCAACGGCGCGTGCGTTCGTTGTAGCGCGCATGCGCAGTCAACACCACCTCTCCAGCCAAACGTCGGCGCTAGTGGATCCTCGCTTATATAGTATAGGCCTCAGAGCGCCGCCATCTTGCTCGCTCGGGGTGTGGAATTGGCCGCGTCATAATCCGATTACGACGCCTTTGCAAACAGAAACGACCGATCCAACCACGAGCCCCAAGCACGTGCATCAAGCACAAGAAGGTGTCTCTGGCAGGCTTTGCAATCGCTCGTGCTTACTTCACGAGCACCGAGAAACTGCAAGAAGAACGTAGGCCTTCGCTTGCATATGCCGCACGTGCTTAATGCTCATCGGTGCCGGTGCATGGTTTCTGTTGGTCGCTCTAGAACCACCAAATGAGCTACGCTTATATAGTATCGGCACCCTGTTCCCGATATTGTTGTGGGCGCCTCCATGTTGGTGCTTGTGCAGAGCAGACGCAACTGCCGATCTTCATGATTCAAAAGTGCGACTGCATCGGCGCATTATAGATTCTGTGTTAAGAAGCTCATGTGCATGCAATGTTGCTTTGCTCTGTCGCGAACCGTTCAAACATTTATGGAGGACGGAAAAGCGTTTCCCGTGATTTCAGCTAGAGCTTTGGATAACTGGCAACCGTGATTTTGAGCCACACGATGGGTGAGTGTCGTTACTTTAAAGCGTAGCTTATCTAGTGGCACTAGGTGTCTCTATAGTGCGACCCGAGCATGACGGTATACATGCCTAAACGTCCAAATGCATATGCGTTGCGCCTGTATAATCTGGTCTCGTTAAAGCGTTCCCGCTAGTTATTCTCTCGTCTGCCTTTGTACACTATACAAAGAGCGGCGCCGCCTAACTTGCACCCTGTATAATAACGACCACCGCGCTCCACGGCGACTGCATGCATGCATACCATTCGGGGCCGCCTTAAGCGAGATTAACCTAAATCCCTCAATTTCGATTGGGCCGGTGCACGCCCGCGCGCGAGTGCTCGGGTTGTGCACGCCCGCATCTCGTGCGTAGGTGCTTTTCGCGTTCGTCTGTCTGTACGCGCGTGCGTGTTCGTGCGAGGGAACGAGCGCGCGTGAGAAAGAACTCGCTCACATTGTGCGGACCGGCAGACGGATTCGCTCGGCGCGTTGTCTGTTGGATATTTTATCTTTTTTTTTTTTTCCGAGATTTTTCTTGTTTTGATACCTGTGTGTGTCCGTTATTACTCGTGTCAAGATCGTGAGCAACACTCGAAAAAGAAGAAAAAGTTAGGACGGTGCAGTTTATTTTATTGCCTCTTGTACGGAGTAGTCCGGATTTTTTTTTTCCCTCTATATTTTTTGGTTTTTTTTTAGCGGAGGAAAAAATAAAAAGCTTTCGGTTAATGAAGTTGCGGATAATCAACCGTTAACTCCAGACGGCTGACATTTCGCGTCCCTTGGATTTAGTTTCGGTGTGTGGAGGAGTGTGTCAAAGGAGAGTTTCTGCGAGTTGGTAAAACTATATAGTCGTTGTGATCTTAAGCAAGAAAGAGCGTGCCGAGTCCCGTTCATCTCATAATTACCTTATCGGAACCAATGAAATTGCGGCGTTCGCCGATAAAATCGCAGAGGAACCAATCGCGAAGCAGGGATCGTCAACATAAATTAGCCACGTCCTCTTATAGAACGAGACGTCGGGGACGCTGAAACTGCTGTCTGTTTTATTCCTGCGCGTTTGGGGATTTCCTTCTTTTTTAATAAACGCATTTCCGGTGGTTTGGCGCTCGTAAAATCACGTTTCAACAAATATTGATTTTTTTTTTCTTTAAGTAACGAAGATGTGTTTTTGGAGGTTTATACTTCTCAGATATTCCTAGTTTTACACTTAAAACCCCTGTTTGCATTAAAAAAAAACTGTATAGTCGCGCATAAGTGCCTTATCAGAGAAGATACTTTTTTTTATTTCTTATACGGGCTTTCAAAGGATGTTTTTTTTAATTGACGGCATTTGAAATGGCTGTCAAACTGGTATTAGATCGATGTTCACGGTGTTCGACAACTCAGATTTCTTCCATATACTCTATCCGCCGTTCCACGGATGGGGCAACATCTGCGTTGGGATTGTTCTATTGCTGATCGAGTTTGTTGTATGTTTCACCGATGATGATGCGAATGTATAGTCTCGCATATCCATTTCACGGAACTCGACTGCATTTGACTAACCAATATGGGTCCTACATAAACCGCGGAGTGACTATAAAGAAATGACACCGTTCTTTTCCTTTGTTTTTAAAATCAAACCGAGAAACGTTTTATCGACGTAATATGCGAATATATTCTCACATATCGATTTCGTAGAACTGGACTGCGTTGCAAATGTGACTATAACAAACGTGGCACAGACTGAACCGCGGTGACAATAATTAATGAATGGTACAATTTCTCTTTTTTTATTTAATGAGAAACGTTTTATCAACAGTATGCGAACATATTGTCTGACATAGGGATTTCGCAGAACTGAACTGCATTGCAACTATGAGTCTATAACCAATGTGGGACAGATATAAACTGGAGTGACTATAAATGTATGATATTCCTATATGTCTTCCTCTCTCTCTTTCTCTTTCTGGTTAGACTTCTTTGTGATAACAGTGTCTTATGCTTTTGTTTGTTTTTTTAATTTTTGTATTTACAATTTCTTCGTACTTGCAGTTATGTCTCGCGATTTCGGCGAACTTCTTCCGATAATCTGATGTAGAACACGCACGTGAACGTATGCGCGTTTTGAACGTGGCTTGCCTTTTGGCCCGATCTTCGTCTTTAAAAATGCAAGATGTTATCCCAGATTCTCAGAGCTCCCCGGTTCTTTCTCGCGGCTTTGCGAGTCGCTTCAACGCCGCGGCTGACACGCGTAGCTTTCCTTTAATATCTGTCATTTCAAATAAATAACCAATTCGTTGCTTTGAAGAAAAAAAAATTCATTGCGCTTAGGTTACTTCCTTCCTTCCTTCCTTTCTTTGTCAAACAAAAAAAAACACGAAAATATAGTGATTTATTGCACGCGTTTTACTCCCATCATTTCCATTTCGCCTTAACATACATTGACACAGCAAGGTACCTATAGCGCGATGAAGATACACGCACACGCACACACGCACATACGGACAAATGAACTACGCAGATGTCTTAACAAGAAGCAGCAGAAATTCCTAACGACACAAAAGGCCGAAATCCCGGAAGGTCGAAAGGCGCATGCGGCTATTCAAGATATACGGCGAAATCGGGAGTTTTACTGACGTCAAAAGGATCACGGCAATTAGAAGGGGATGACTTAAGCTTCGGCGAAATTGTGATAGTCGCTGTTTTGAGGCAAATTTGGTTGAACGCACTCATGGGCACATCAACTAACTCTGTTACGTCAGGCTGCGGTGGTGGCGCGTCGGGCGCATGTACTTCCGGTCTGGGGCTGCGAGCGGAAGTCGCCATACGGGACGGTTATTCCTGTGTAGTTTTGTGAAGAAACCAGACGAAAATCTGCCTTCTCGTCAAAACGCCGCGGCTGAACCAAGAAAAGAGTCGGGAAAGGTTCGAAGATCAGTCCTCATGTGTTTTTTGCATGCTCAGGATACTTGTGGTCGTCATGTGTACTTGCATAGCCTCCTCTATACCCACAAAGCCTGGCAGTTCGACGAGTGGCCCGGTCGCAGATTTGGAGCGCTTGGATAGGGTAGCACAGAGCATCAAAGAGCCATTTCTCGGGGAATCTGGCCGTCAGCGCGCGCACAGATTTTGCGCCGGCAAGAATCCGAAACAGAAGCTTGTTCGCTCGGGAGAAGTGTGTTTTTGCGTCTCGCCGCATCGGGGCGCCAGTCATGTGGCTCTCCTCTCATCCGTTGTCTGCCACTCCAGCTTTTTCATTTCGGCGGTCGCTTCTCGTGGCGATCTGCCGGGCTTTGTCACGTATAGAGTGTGATTTGTTTTGTTCCAACATGAACGTGGAAAAACCGTCAAGTTGACCGGGCCACCCGCGGACCTCATTCAGTGCGTCTTCCCGTTCAACACTGCAGCCTGTCTTCGCGTTCGTTCGAAACTGTCGTCTGCTCTTTCAAACTCGTTCGAACTGCCGTCTGCGCTCGTTCAAACGACAGCGGCCAGTAGACCAAAAACGTTGGGATACGAAGTAAGCGCCGGCTTCAAAAGACTTTTAAGCTTGAAGATTGTATGGGATAAGTAGGCTCGGTGTAAACAGTAGATACAAGGACACTTTGATCATTGTTACCAGAGGCCATCACCGACTCGTTATGCCCGATTTACTTGATGCGATTCTGCTTGCTGTTTTCAGTATCGACTTCGAGCATCGCTGCTATACCGTCCACGCTTTGGCAGCCCGAACGACGTCGCAACTGAAAATAGCGAGCAGAATCTCATCATGTTATAATCAGGTTTTGTGGCGCCCGTTCTGGGGCGTTCACGTGGAATGAATCGCCGCACGTCACATTAATTTGCGCGAATTTTCGCGGTGTATCGAGCCTCGTTTATTTCGCTCAGGTCACTAAAGTGCTAAGAAATATAAAATCAACAAATTTAACGAAAAAAATAAATAAATAAATGTAGAGCACGGGGACTTACACCGATACCGACAACATCGCATTCCAATGGTTTGTTGATGCGGGACGCGGCGCTTCTTGCCCACACCCCATTGCGCATGCGCGGCTCCGGTGGCGCGCCGCAAGTCACAATAATTTTTCTTTGTGAAGGTATAGATTTCAGGTTAAATTTACAAGTTTGACGGTGTGAAATGAATGCTGAAAAAGCTCACGCCAGCAAAACAAAATTAACAAAGCAAGAAAGAAACGCGCATTTTTTTTAGACTGCCTGCTCGACTTGCAGGTCATGCATGCAACATGTGGCGTCACTCCCTGCAGAGCGCAGGAAAATTTGAATGTCCGTTTTGGCATCAACTTAGTTTACCGTTTTCTCAAAAAGTTTTTTTTAAATATTAGTTTATAATAAAGAGCATGGCGGGAATAGTAAAACCTGAGTATTCCGAAAATGTTTTTAACCTGGGTTGCTAAAAAATAACAACAAAAAAAACACCGGTTTTGTCAGGCATGGTTACCCTGGAGCAGGGGACAAAAAAGGACGGACACACACGAAACTCCGATCTTGCAATTTTGAAAGTTTTGCGATTTTAATTTTTCTCTTTGCTTCCGATCCGCCAGTCAGTGCGTTCGACCAGCGTATTGACGCGTATCAACCTCGTCATAATGTCTCTTACAAAAAAATAAAAGTAAAAAATACCGGCAGTGGGTGAGAAGACATGTGGTGAACATAGAGCTCTTTCACACGTGTGAGACAAACGTCTGCGAAGGAATCTCCAAACACCTGCTTTTTACAAGATTTATACCTGTGTGCCCGCGTCATTTTACGACTCTGTGTGAGGTTCCGTGATATCGTTAACCCGTGCTCACTGCTTCCTAACCATAGACGATGTCGCGAGCTTTTATCGAACCTGGAGTTCGACTGATTTCGACGAACCTTCGAACATTTTTGCAAATTTCAACGAAGTTCGACTTTTGAACAGTAATGCCCAACTTAGACGCAAACATTTGTAACTTTAAAAATATATATATATATATTCTTTTAATTTTAGAGAATGCATGATTATCAATGTTCCTATGTGAAAAGAAAAGTATGTAGTTCTGTGCAATAAGCATATGTGAGTTTATAATTTCACATAACTATTTCTTTGGTCTTATATAATTTACATAAGTTATCTGTTCTATTGGACAAATCACGTAGGATTTTTTTTTCTCGTTCCACTGGAGCTTTTAGCTATATAAAAGCAAACATATACACATTTAATGATTTAGTTATCTCGCTACCACCCTCCGCAAGGTGGCGTCAGCTCCTTTTCAATTTTTCCGCATGCGCATAACAGTTCAACTTTATTCAAACTTTTGTAAACTTGTAAAAAAAAATCGAACCTGGTCGAATTTGAATTTCGGCAGGTTCGCGACAACCCTATTGATAATATCGCACCCTGACGCAATGTGCACCCAAATTTTGCGTGACGCACTTGAATGCGAAAGCACGAAAACCAGTGGAGACAACCGTCTGCCATGTATGCGCTGCGAGTCTGCGACTGATCGTAGTGCACACGTTCCTCACAGAAAAGTAACCCTGAGTGGTTACCGAGTTACGAGACGAGGTCGGTATTTCCTCGAAAAAGTTCCGCGTTACCGTAACGGCATCAAGGCGCATATTGCGAGCATATTTCGCCTACTTGACGTGATCTTTGTATGCATTGAAGTAACATTCTGTTTAATATTATAGAATGCGAAGATACCTCGACAGAGAGTTCCTTAAACATTTCGACGCAGAGAACAATTATGTTATAATATACGGATAAAACAAGGGTTTTGTTGATTATTCGGCAGAATTACAGTGCACGACATCTGCTAACCCCTGTCATACGCCGCCCCAACACACAAATCGAATGCTCCCTACTACGAATCCCTTCGTTATAGCGAACGCGGCCACGCCACGTTCGCTCTCCCAAAACAAAAACAAACCGCACCGCCAGATTGTCCCCGCGCGCCGCTGCCCTCTTTCGTCCTATCGATGATCTTGAACACTTTCGCATTTTCGAGGAGAATCTCATCGCGGGGAAAAAAACAACAACAACAACGACAAAAACAGACGAACAAGAAAACAGGTCCGGAGAAAGAAGCAACGGTTTCCGCAATGGAAGCCAGCGTTGAGCCGGCAGCGGGCGCTCGGAACGAAAAAAGAAAAAACGTGCATCCGCAGCGCCACCGCCGCCAGGAGCAGGCCAGCTCGTGACGTCACGTGCGTCCCGTAGCTGTGTCAGGGAGGCGAAGAAGTGGCGGCCGCGAGAAAACGGCGGCGACGACCGACGCTCGTGGAGTCGACGACCTCTCGGCTACGAACTTCTCTCCTGGCCCGTCTGACCCACTGGTCCAGATTTCGCCTTCGTGGGCGAGCTTTTTCAAGGAGAGGACTCTCTGCCGACGGCGGGAACCCGCCATTTTGCGCCCTCTCCGTCCGCGCTTCTCTTTGTTGTTGGTTTCCCCGCGCCTCGTTTGCAGTCGTGCCGGTATATCGCGCATCTCGAAGTCCATAATTGAGCCGCCGCCGGACCGGGGCCGTGGAAGAGTTGCCCTCGTCTAAGATGGCGCGGTGCCCGCGCCCGCCTCAGCCGGCAGTTAGCAGACGGCCCACTCTACCCGTTGTTTCTTCTTTTTGTTTTTCTTTTCCTCTTTTTTTTTTCTTCTTCTTCTACGCGTTCGTGTAGTGTAGAGCCACGAAATAAGCTACGACTCCATTCCCCGATTGTCTTGTGGGAGCCGCCGTTTTGGTGCCCTGTGCAGGGCGGGAGCTGGAGACCCTTTTCAAAACCCCGTCAAGCAACATTGGCGGACGCCATTTCTCGGATACGATGCGTGTGATTGGATCCGCGAGTCCTCGCCGAACATTGACGCAGCACTCGTTTTCATGGCTAACTGGAAAAGCGCCTCAAAATATATGTGGACACGAGAAGCAAGGGACAGGACCAAGTGCCACCTTACAACTGAACGTTTCTTGGAAACACTCACTATTTGTACAGCACCGAAGGTGCACTTACCTAGCTATACTCGCCCTTTGCTCTTATGCACTAGGCATCAAACAATTCTCTCCCAGTTTTATTTCTGAGTTTATAAACAATGCCACATTTGAAGAAAAAAGATGTATTAATAATTGCCATGATTAAAAAAATTGATGGCAAATTGCGACAGCGCTTATGTAGCGATACCCTAAGTTGCCAGACGCCTACGTTCACGCCGCTCTTTATCAGATAATTTAACGCGTACCATGCGTACACTCGATAGTTGTTCCTAGAACGAAGCGATGCTACCGCTAATCGGGATGATATACCTGGCGATCTTCCATAGCCTACTCCGAGCTCCTCTCCCTCAGTGCGCACAGGTGGTCGAGCTCTTCCTTGCCTACCCCTCTGGTCACATGGACCTTCCCGTTAACCAATCAGCGTCGAGCACCTCATTCCTCCTCTCCCACCCGTCAACCAATCAGTGTCCAGCCTCGCGGCCATGCTTTTATCTGGGCTTCACGAAATCTCCCTGGGCTTCAGATACCGTGTCAGGAAGCTCGGGTGATATCGTCTCGCTCTGCCGCGGACCTTTTTAACATCTCTGTAGGCCGCAAAGTCGTTTCGTGCGATTTCATATCAAACTTTAAATAACTGGCAACAACGATTTTGAGTACCAAGATGACTGAAATGCCGTTACCTGTTTAATGGTCGCGGTGTGATCTATTATGCCTTCGCTTTGTGTGTGGCATATATACTGTGACGTCCGGCTGCCATGGAAGCGCTCGTGATGGTTAAATAAAACGTTTGACATACTTATGTATCTACTGCACCGTTCCAATAACCGCCTTCGGCGCCCTGCCATCTTTGTACCCTGGGCTGTTGCGGAATATCAGGCACCCTGCGCACTGCTTCGACGGCCCAGTGACTGCATTGTTCACCCGGGTGAAAAGCGCCAGAAAGGTAGTCCTCCGAGGCGTTTACTGGAACGTAATCGCCATCCTCGTTGGTATGCAGTAGCTTTCAATTCACGCGTCCTTCCATTCTTCAGTGCACAGTCAGTGACTTTAGACGAGCCACTATATTCGCTACGGAGTCTGCGAACTCACACAAATAGTGTGAGCATATAGTTTTCGTTCACTCAATCCTCCCAGTTTTAGACAGAACTCAATACATTGACTGCTCCATAGCCACCGATATGCATTAGTCTACGATCTTGCAACCCGGGACTGCCCTCGATACAGAAGGATATCTTGGGTGCGTCTCTTTTGATCGACACAGTGGTGACATTTTTCACGGAGGCAGCATACTGCCATTCCCGAGTAACGTCAGCCATGGTGCCAACTGCGTCATGGGTTTCATTCATCATGGCGGCACAAACCGCTGTGTATCGGGCAAGCACCATGCATGGTGCGCGTAGGTGTAGTTAGTTCCGAAGATATGACGTTACATTGCGTCATGCTTGACACATCTGGAGCCAAGGCACATCTGGTTGTTGCCTACTTTGTCGAAAGCCATCCAGATCAGCAGTGCTTGTTGACGCGTTCATTTTGGACAGGACATCGACTTTCGCAAGTAGCTAAAACTGACACGCATTACGAAATCCATTTTGCGTGGAAAACAAATTGGCGTCTTCTAGTTCATTTTGACGCTGGACACACAGCCGTCTTCCTCCTAAAACCTACACCGTCATGCCATTCGGCGTCGCAAAATAATGCCGCTACGCGTAAGGGCCATGGCATGCTTGCCTTTCATCTTAGCACTTCAGTTCAAATAAGCTTTAACGCGCCGCAACTCGGAGTATACGTGGAGCGACAGCTCGAGCAGGGATCCTGGGCTCAATCCCCATCTCAGCTCGATCAGAATGGTGATCATACCGGCGTGCGGTGCGGTGTCTCACACCCCTTCGCAATGCACGTTAAAGATCTCGGGCTAATAGTGGCCACTGCACTGGCAAAATTTCTCATCTACAGCTGAAACACCAGACGCCCCTCCCCCCCCCCCAACCCACATTGGGGCTGACCGACTTCCCAGTGTCTAATAAACCTGAAAATCGACGCAGCAGTTCTGATAATCGACGCAGCAGTATAACTAAAGGCTGCGCACTTTTGAAAAAGGGTCCATTACACGAATCCCAGCGCGCGTGCAGGCGGGATTGAGCGGAGATTACGAGTCGTAACGGACCTCTTTGCGTTCGCCCCCCTTTAGGAGGCTGAAAGGGATCTGACTTTACGATGCGAGGTTAGCGTATACGCTCGGGGACAGATACACTTGGGAAATGTTGAAAGTGAAACGAAGAGGACGAGAGAGGGAAAGACTGAAAGGGCATATGGTCGCGGAAATGTCGTCTGCGTCGCAGATGTGGTGAGTCTGTTTCGCCACGGGTGGGGAACCACAGCAACCGCCACGTCGAAAAAAATAAAATAAAAAAAGGTGAAAGAACGCTTGGATAAAGTGACTTCGGAAACGGATATAAAACAAGTCGCTTCATGCTCATTCGCGCGTTGTTTTGCGTGGCGAAGACAAAAAACGAGGGCCAACGTCCTTATTCCGGCTTATATGGGTACAGAGCGAAATGAATTCAAAAGAAAATAAATTGTATTGTATTGTGTGTTTATTTTAGGGGTGTGTGAGTATTCGAAGCTTCGAATACTTCGCGAATAATGCTTGCTATTCGATTCGATTCGCTTCGAACTTTCGCTGTTCGAAGTATTCGAGTTCTTCGAATACTTCGGAAACTACGAATAACGCGGAACTCGCCGATTAGTGTCAACTCGCGGTAGAGTTCCTCTCTTGATTTTGGACTGCGCAATATGGTTTCGAGCTTGGCAAACCCAAAAGCCAACCTAAGTTCCTTTTTCTTATTTTTTTTATATGATGCACTGGAAAGTTATTTGCGGTAGCGCGATCTGTCCTCTGCTTGCCATGATGTCTGGATTCCGGAGTTGGCGAAGTGGTCGTGACGCAGACGCTGCGATAGATTTGATGAAGTTTGCAACGGCACGTGCATCGTCGAAGCACAAACGCGACGGACCACTCTCACTATTATGGATTCGGATATGGATTTACGGCTGACCTCGGCTATCGGCGATATCTGGCTCGTGTTATTTTCCGCTTGATTTTCCGGTTCATCAGTTTGCCGGTATTCCTTTTGTTATTTATTTCTACCCGTTTTCACTGATAAAAGTAAAACTTGCTCCCTCCGAAAAAACAAAAAAAACGATGTATTTTTAATTTATTTCTTTTTGTGTCGCCCTCTATCGGCAGAACTCTTGCATACGGAAAGATATGGCGCAAAGTCAGGGCGTCTGCGCGGCGCAATCGCACGATCATCGATCATCTCCAAAACAAATTAGGTTGTTGTACGTTTATACAGCCTAGAACTTGGTCTGCCTCAACGGGCGACGAGTCTCCTAGCTGTAGATGAGCAATTTAGCCAGTGCAGTACAACCAGCTAGCCTGGGGTCTTTAACGTGCACCACGCAGTAGTGATACACGACCGGACGCCGGTACGATGCTCATCCAGATCGAAACGGGCAGGGGTGGGGATTGAGCCCAGGATTCCTGGGTTCTGCAGCGCGAGCTTTCGCTCCACGTGCTCCGAGCTGGTGTGCGCTAGCCCACTCGGCCACCGATCCCCCCAGCACGATCTCCAACTCTGCTGTGGCCTGCCGACCCGCCTCCGCTTGTGTACTTCGGTTTACGTTCACGTGGTTTCGTTCACCCGCTTAAAAAGATTTTGCACAAAGTCGGTGCAGCTGCGCGACGCAGTCTTCGACTTTGTATTGTGGCTTGCCGACCCGCCACCGCTTGTGCACTTTCGTTTACGTTCACGTAGTTGCGTTCGTCCGCGACGCGATCTCCGACTGCGTTGTGGCTTGCCGACCCGCCTCCACTTGTGTATACCTTCATTTACGTTCTGCACTTCACTCCTTGAATGGTGTTTTACTGACTGATATTTTATTTCATCTGTTTTTTATCGGTCACATGTGTGACATTTTTCTTATTGCAATAAAACTGACATTTTCATAAATGTTTGTTGAAAAAAAAAGTCCAGTTGTGTTTTGATTGAGCATTCTTGTTTAAAAGGCAACACTGCTCCTAGAGCTTTTTGTTTTTATATAACTTGTGATTCAATGCAAATTAAACTTACATAGCTTATCTGCCATTACAATCTGACTACAAATATGTACTTGGTTCTGATGTAACCTAATTAGGTTTGTTAGTATTGAAAATTTAATTTGCAAAGTTTATGGGAAGGATTAAGACAAATTGAAATACTGAAATAAGAAAATAAACATATATCAGTGAGTAAAGGGTGTAGATAGTTCACTCAGAAATAATATAAAAAACATCCACTGACCCATTTTACTTCGTTTCCAAGAGAATATTTCAAGATAAGAGACTTGTTTAATGAAAATCGTTCGGGACAAGACGATAAGTGCATGTCAATCTTCAAAAACCACAATTAAAAAAAAATGTTTTCTTAGTATATTTTTGCCTCAAAGAGCAGTGTCTCCCCTTAATTCACATCAAATAGAAAATATTTGTATTAAAAAATGTTCTTATTCGAAACTACTATTCGTATTCGAAAATATTCGATTCGATTCGATTCGTAACCTTTATTATTCGATTCGATTCGCTTCGAAAGATTTTGATATTCGCACACCTCAGTTTATTTATATTTCCTCGTGTTAGACGTCTACAGTCCAGTGTGTCACTCTCCGAAGACTACCACACGCGTGTTATCCGTGAAGTAGTCGCTTCGCATCCCCAACTTTTTGGGACATCAACGCCCTCAGCGCATGTACTAAAATGATAATTGTCACCCGAACAACAACAAACATCGCAATGTTCGCCGGGAATATTTTGGACGCCAGTCGTAAAATATCAATAAGCAGTATTTAAACATTTTGGACCTGTATAGTTTTTTTACCCACGACATGCACTATTATATATTTTTTTCCATTGAATCCAATGGGGGACACTTACAAAATCACCAATTTGTGCTTTTCTTGACAAAAGCTCGTACATTCCACAGCACCGTAATAATTACCTGCGTATCATATATATAACGCAAATCAATTATAATTTTGTATATGTACTTCGAAAACCTTTTTTTATTCCAGAGAATTTCACAGAGGTTGGCGATGGAGAAAGTGAAAGAAATCATGCGCATTATGTATGAACGCTGAAAATATAAACTAATCCCCCCCCCCCTCTTTTTTATAGAGTGTTAGGCGAATTTTAGCTTGTGTTCTTCAAACTTGCGTCCGCAACTTCGTGTTTCTTTTTTTTTTTTTTCTTGGTGGGCGCTGTGATTTTTTAATCTGCGGTCCGACTGCTAATGCATTGCATATGCCTGATATGTCTGCCTAGATCATTTTTGTCATCATTCATGTCTGCATCAAACACCGTTTTTTTATTTTTATTATTATTTTTTATGATGTGTGGTTAGTGTGATTGCGACTTTATACACACTTTCGAACGAACGTTATTTGACAGTTTTGTGCGCTCCGCTTTGGCCATCAAAGCTGTGCGTTTACAGCTCAAGATGCTGGCGAAAAAATGTTGATCCCGTCTGACGCAAAATAATTAAGACCAGAAGCCCGGCTTTTTTTTTTTTTCGAAAAGCTTACAGACGTATAATTCCCTTCGGAATCATGTGTTTTTCTAGCAGGAGTGGAAATGCTGCGCAGTGGCGTGCTGCAAAAGGATACCGTCGCGCGGGTCACTTGCAAATAACTGTATATGGCCGTTAAAGTGCCCGTTTTGCCATGTTGCAGTGTTTTCGAAGCTTTCAGGGAGAAGCATCTGATTCAGTTGGAGAGGAGAACACTCGCTCGGTCGAAGCCGATAATAACAATAACGATAAAATCATATTCATAATAAAAATAATAGTTATTTACTTGTTCGGTGACTCAGAACAACCAAATCACATTGTAAAGGCATAGAAAAAAATCCAGCGCCAAATAAGTTTAGCAGAAATGAAAACGAATAACTGTACTGCCCGAATGGCATGCTGGACAACTGGCTACGCCTCAAAAACTAGTCTGGCCACTATGTAAAACGCTTTGTTGGGACACCAATCTGGCAACCGTGTGAACGTCTTAGAAATGCTTGACTATCAGTCGATCTTCACACTCCAGCATCAAGATGTCTGCGTCCAGAGGCAGCACTTATTTTTTTTTTCTGCAAAACTCACATAGCCTTTTATTCGAAGAAAGATCTTAGAATGAGTCGAAGTTTTTTGTTTTGTTTTTTTCCTCGCTGTCTCTCCTCACATTGCTGCAGCACCGCTGCATCGTTGCGGTCTCCAAACGAGTCCCTTCCTGGGTCTGCGGACGACCGCGAAGGTCTCGTCTTCAATTTCGCTCCGAAGCGCGCTGGCATAATCGTACCCGCCTTGCCTTTTCCTACATTCATATGCTAGAAACCCTCGCTCCACGCATAGCGCGCTGCTGCCCGCTCCTTTCTTCCTTCCGCTGCAACAACGGCACACCGACACACAAACACGGCGACCAGGAACATAGTCGAAACAGCGGCGTCGTTAGAGAGACGAGAAGAAAAAGAAAACGTGAACAAACATCAAACGACGTCATATAAAAACTAAAAAGAAAGCTGAGAGGGAAAAAAAACGGGCAACGTCGCTGTCACTTGTGTTTCCTTGGCGCGGCAGAGGCGCGGAAGTTCAGGGTCTCTGCCCCCTCAGCTTTGGCGCAATCTTTTGCCAGTCGTTCTTGGGCTTCTTGGGCTTGGGTCTGGCTTTGACTCTGCGTGGATTAATGTCGGTTTTGGCTTGGACTCGTTTGTAAAAAAAACTAAAGTTTATATGCTGCAAATGGGAATTTTTTTTAGACAGTTTCCTTTGCCTGCAGAGAAGCTGTGGTTATTGCGCATGCGCGAAAACCGATTATCTGAAAGTCGAGGCACATGAGCACTCTGATGACCATGCGTAGCCAGCGCCGCCGCCTTGCAGTGACGTCAAAAACATGGAAATGTTGTATTGGATTGATTGGATTGAGATTGAAATGGCCGTTGCTTTGCACAAAACGTTTGGGGTTGCGCACATTGAACTTACTTCGAACTCGCGCAAAGTTCATCCACAATTTACTTAAATTTGTTTAAGGGACGCAATATATATATTTTTTAATCGAGTTGGAATCACTTTTTTTTTGTACAAGGAATCTACTACGTTGGTTGATCACCCAGCTGCCAAGTGTTCTGCAAACAACGTAGTGCACAGCTCAGCATGGCGCCGATTTGTGCATTCGGAGCAGACGAGCGGACTTCGCAGCAACGGCCTGAAGCCCAGTGTGCGCAGAATATGTCTCTTTCCGGCCGCCGCCATTTTGCGACTCGAGCGACCCCTATCAGCCAGCAATTTCTGCCACCCGCCTGAGCTGTGGAAACCCGGACAGCCCGGCTCTCCACCTGCATTGTGCATTCGAAGTTCGCCCGCTTTTCTTGAACGTTTTTACTTTATTTGCCTGTTCAGGATGCTCACCCTAGTTGTGTTATCTTCCACTGTGACAACCAGGGAACGCCAGGGCTCGTAGCCTCCTCGACCTTCGCAGGAAACGAACAAAGAGAGCGAACGTCAAGCAGCTCCGCGACGCGAGCCGTTCGACGTAGAATAGTTCGACGCCCTTCGAGGGTTATTTCACTTGAGATAATCTCCAAAAAGCCTTCCCGAATATATTCCCGGTCTTCACGAAAATAGCTGATAGGGTCGGGTCCGGGGTATGGGGACGGGAAAGACACGATCGTTCATTTGCTTTGGTGCTATGCCAAAAAAGCAGCATGTCTTCAAAACTTGCCCCAAAACAAGCCGAATTCTGTCCGATCGTCGTGAAGTGACCGACACTGCATATTGGACTTGAGGCCGAAAATAAATGTTGTTGAAGTTGAGAGATTGTCCTGTCTGTATCGTCCCTTATGTGTCTCCACTTTCTAAATGTTTAAAAAGTTGTTATTAGGCGTCCGGAATTACGCATACGCAGGCTGCTTCAGCCCACGGACGAGAAAACCCACAGTTCAGCGCAGTCGGGCAACACTGACATACACTCTCAAAACCAGGGACGCGCGCTGTAAATCGCTTCGTTCGAGTCTGCCGCTGGAAAGGTCTATATACACCACCCCATGTGCTCTACTTTCAAATCGCTTGCCAAAGCGCATCAAAATTATCCAAAGGAACAAAAAAAAGCTTTGAGAGAGGATTACGTCGGCGCACACGAGAAATGGAAGGGTTTTTTTGTTTTTGTTTTTTTATTGTACGGCGCTTAAAGTTGAGATTTGCCAAAATGCCACCAGCTTGCGTCGTTGTCGCGGGAAACTACCGCATGAGGGAGCAGCGTGCGTTATCTAACTGGTACCAGATGCTCTTCTTCCGGTGAGGGATGAGGATCCACTTCCGGTGTCGCCGCGTACCATCCCTTTAAAAGAAGAACCCCGGTAGAAAAAAGAAAAAAAAGTGTTTAAAGAGCTTGCCGTCTAGCGACCGACACCCCCTACCCTGACCGGGTGTGAGCGGATTTTTGCTCGCAGCTGAGGCTGGGTCGAGAACTTCGGATGGGTGGCGCTAATTCTCCGCTGTTTCACAGAATGTATACTTCCAAATATTTTTCATCCAAATATTAGAGACGTTAAGAGAAACTCTATTGTTACTCAAATTTATCTTGTTGTCTGTTTCTCGGCCTGAGGGACTATCTGCAAACTCACTCAAGTAATCGCATTTTAGGAAAGGGCCGCATCGTTATACAATGTTGACCAGCCGCATAGATGGATGGAGGGACCGATACGGCCATACGCTCTGAATTGGTCGGCGGCTTCCGCCGCCTAGCGTTGGCGCTAAAGTTTTTCTCCTTGTGGGCTGTAGTAAAACCCTGAAGTGAGGCTGCTTCAGCTTCTTGTGCACGCGGGGCCGCCTGTCTGACCAACCTTTCATGATAAAACATTAAAAAAAGATCCTCAGAATCTGTTAAAGTTATAATAACAGAAGTGCCCCTTCCCATCCCCAACTTGTATTGCGTACCACTTCCACCGAACCAATTGCGTTCCAATTAGACTAGTGACGTTAATTTCGTGTAACCGCATCCTGTACCGGTTATCGATCTCGGTTATAAAGTTCCCAGTTTAAATAAGCATAATTAATTATAATTTTGGCTCTCATACAATTTTTAGACACACGCCATCCTGCCGGAACATGAGGGACAGTGGTTTGTTAAAAAAAATATGTTATCTTTATGAAGTATATAAAGTCAAAAGTTGCTAACTTTCTTTGTGAACCATTGGATATCCCCTTGCTACTCACTTCCAGCAAAAGTTATGAGGAACAAAATTGTCATATATAAATCTTTACCAATCCCTTCAAGCCGCGGGTCCCTAACTTGACTTTATACATCATACAAAAGACAGTCTGCATACAGATTCGAATGCAAATCACGGCGAGATCCGCGCTTCGAATGCCACATGGCAAGAAAAAAAAGGTTGCTATTATGCATTATTAAGTTATTAACCATAGCTATGTTCCAAATCTACTCGAATGGATCATATATGGCAGCGCAAATAGAGCAACGCTGTGGAGCAAGGTAGGTTTTTGAACGCAAAAGTATGAAACGGCGACGATCGAATTTTGTTTTAAACGCGGCCCATATGGTCGTTTGCAATCTGTCGCCGTCGCCGCATGCCCCCCTCCCCGTTTTCCGGGGCCACTGGATCAAGCTCGTTTCTGGACCGCGAGTGCCGCAAGTTACATACAGTCGTCAGAGTAAAGTAAAACGCTACTCCAGAGGCACATACGTCTTCACGCACGTTGCCCTCGCGAAACGAATCCACACGGCGTCGATTCTTGATCGGTATCCAAGCGTGCGAAGGCACAGAGACGCAGCACTTCGGCGCACCGAGGAAGCTTTGATCACGCCGCGAGACCGTCGAGACTTGTGTTCGACGAGTCGCGCTTTTTCCTGCGGTGCTGCGCTTTCGTAAAGCTTTCCACGTGTTCTCAAAGGCAATTTTCACCCTTTGCACAAGGTTTTAAAAAAGCTTCTTCGGCGAATGACGACGAACGAGCAGAAAACGTCTCTTCAGCACGCTGCCGCCCAACCTCTGCAACGCTCCAAAAGGTCGACTTTCTGTGTTGCAAGATGGCCGTCCGGTGGCCGCACTTGCGCCGCAGCGACCAATCAGTGGGCGATATTCTCAGCAGGCGAATGACTTGAAGACACTGGAGGATACCGATATGAATAGACTGAAGATGTGGTCACGTTTGGAGATAACACTTATATCAGATGACGTCATTAATTGATGGGTAAGGCGTAAATACATTTAAGTAGGATACCATTATACCATCAGCAAACGAGTGAAAAGAATATTAGGGGACATGGTAGTTGGTAATAAGGATAGTAGCGAATCGTATCATAAGCGTACGAGTAAAAACTTGACAATCCACTCAGTTGAGAAGCTCACCCTTGAAACCCGGACCGCTCGCGTCCGCCGAGACCAAACTAAATGCGATAACAGCGCCACCCTTTAACGATGAATCGAAACATGAAAGTTCATTTATATTGCTACTGCGAAATGGCACTGCGAGATGGCGCCACCGACCATTGCGCGGCTTGACTGAACCGATACGTGCAGACGTGCAGTTCCCGGAGTGGCCGCTGCGGGAGAAATGGCGGCGTTGCGATCGCCATTAGTTCGGTTCTCGAGTACGGACCGAAGCCACTTTTTCAAAGCAGGCTCTATGGCAGTCTCCCAACTGAGTTGTTCTATACTCTGTTGCATACTTAGCATGCAACGCTGTCAAGGCTACTGGCGCGAGCGTGGGGCTTGCTCTCGTTGAAAATTAGCACGCGTTCTCGCGCAAACAAAACCATAGATGAAGCTATAATGAGCCACGCGCTCGCGCCAGATAGCTTTGACAGCGTTGCTCGCTAAGTATGAAACAGAGTATAGTAACATTGGATAGTACGTACGGTTGATCTCGCAAGTATCGCTAAACCTTCGCTTTGGTAAAATGCAGTTCCAGGGTCAGCTCATAGATGGTGCTAGCGTGCCGGCGTGTTTTCTCGCTGTAAGATATCGCAAAAGCTCGGTCCTGAGCAAAAGCAAGTGTGTGAACAACGAAGTAAAAACACTTTAGGCAAAATCGCAACCAGGTTTACCTTCTGGGTGTGGAGTGCGTTATCTAAAAGATCGGTTAAAAGCTGAAAGATACCATAATAAAATGTAGGGACTACAATAACGTTAGCCTCGAGTACTATCAACATACTGACGGACTAAGAGGATGTTAGTAACGCAATCCGTTTCGAAATTTTTTTTCTTTCGATCCCTGGGCTTTGCTTGAATATTAAAACGTCTAGAATGTAAAGAAAAGAAAAAACTTTAGCCTTTCCACTTTGGTGAAGAAGGAAGACCAGCTTAGCTCTACTATGGTGGGAATGAAGTAATGGCCGGCCGCAAGTCGGCAAGCCATAGTGGAAAGGCTCGAAAGGTTGCGCCATCTATGAGCGGACAACCGGCAAACACAACACTCTGGACAGCTACCGCCAACTATGAGCGACGGCGGCAACCAGAGTTTTGTGTCGACATTTGTTTGGTACCGGACACAATCTTGGGGAAACTAGCCCTTAACAGCTCCGCTGTAAAAAAAAAAATGAAGGATACATTTTTGGTATTTAACAATAAGACAAACGCCCCGTGATGTCTGTAGAACGCTTGCACGGGAACGCAGACACTGCAAAATTGGACTTGCGAGAGGATATTATGGGCGATTTTCATCGCGTGTTTTCGAACCTGCGTTCTTATAAGTGCAAATAAAATTATTATTATTATTATTATTAATATTATTAACCTACTTTCACGGCTCTGTCTTTGGACCGCCAGGCGCTGTGAAGATCCACTTGAAAATTCTGGCGAGCGAACCGGCCGCCAGAGCTTTCCGTTCGCCTAGTGCCGCTAGGTGCCGATGGTTTCGCTGGAGTCGCCAACAGTCCGTTTCGCCTTGCAACGCCGTTTTCATTTCATTTTGTTTATTGTTCCCTTACATCTCCCGCAGGGGCTGTAATACAAGGGGGACAAAACACCGTAACACACGTTATACTATCACGGAGCGAAGAGGACGCTACAAGCCATCGAATTAAGCTAGTCCAATGTGGTGTGCGTGTCACATGGTCTTCTGGGGGGATGCAGCGACGCCCGGAGCGCGTAGTCACGTGACAAGTTCACAACGCAGCATTAGCCGATAAGACGGGACGGTTCTCGTATACCGTCCATTGAAAGGTAGGATAAACACTGCCGGCCCTCTTTATGCTTGTCGTAGCAAAATTTGTCCTTCAACCTTGATTAGGATAGATAACTGGAAAATAAGAGTTCATGTTGAAAAACAGCGCGACTGGGACAAGGACAAACATGTCCTTCAAGCCCCAGATTAACTTTTGTGATAACAGTTGGTCATACCTAAAATATATTTTAAAAAATGTGATTTAATTTTTTAAGTATTTTTTCTTCTTTCTTTTTGGTATCTGAACTTATCCGTTTCTTTTGTGAGTTCGCTTTTCAAAAGAAATTGATTCCAGATGTGTTTGCGATTCCAAGAGTGGCGATTGCGAATCTGTGGCTCTTCAGCCTCCTTTCTCAAATAACCATTTATTTGCTGCTTTTTTTTTTTGTTGTTGGCGACTGCAGCATTTCATGTGATTTTTAGAAAGACTCTTTATTCGGCCACTCTACTAAGACCCAACTTTTAGCGGTTTATTTTTTCCCGAGTAGTCTGTGTCGTCCTCCACAAGTCCCACGGGCACGTCATCGCAATTTCATCGAAGTCGGTCTACGGAGGGTTTAGCAAACAGCCCAATCATACCTTTCCTTTTTATATTTTTTTTTTTTATCTACGACTTCTGTAGAAGGTATGTTTGAACCGCTTTCATGAACCATCTTCTTGAGCTCCGTCCGCCTGAACCGCCTGGCCTTTGTAGTGTTTATAAAGGAATTCTGGAAACGTCACGTGGCATTTGAACGCGAATGACCCGCTACTTCGTCCAAACGTGGTTTTTCACTATAGGTTTAATAATTAGTCATTTCTCACGCTGTACTTAGAAAACTATAGTTCACGGGGCGCGTTAATGTGCATGTGCACTGCAAAAGAGTTTCTACGAGGACTTTAACAGGAACCCGAATAATATAGATCATATTCTTCGGTTATCGGTAGCACGTCAACTCCACTCACATATGTCTCGGACATCACAAGTTTCCGCACACGCGCAGCGCCTACATCTCCTATTCGGAAGGGTGCTTGCAAACATGAACGTACGCATAATACACGAAGCGGGGCAAACGAGGGTGTACACGTATCTATCAGTTTATCCGCACATTTCCCGTGGACACAAAAGACTTCACCCGATTTGCGCATTTGCATAGTTTGCGATACGAACAAGGCATTTCTTGGTCGTGCCGGACGGGCTTTTGGTCAAGTGGTGGTAGCACCCCCCCCCCACGCTTTTAGTGGGGGGGCGGCACTGCCCCCCCCCTTTCAACTAAGAAATGTGACACTACCATCGCCTACATTTCGTTTCCGTTCCCACTGAGAAAACGACCCAACGAGAAACAAGTTGTCCGCAAGCATTTGTATGAAAGTCCGACTTAGAATCGGGATACCGACGACGCGGCATAAAGTATTGTTTCGGTAGCAGCACGTCTCATAATACTGAGTTCCGATTAAACGCTCACGTTTGGGTGAGCCGCGGCGGTGATCGTCGTTACATAGTCCGCACTGTTATTTTCCGCGCGGCACATGTTTGCTTACGGTAACTGACGTTGGCATCCGGCGTCCCGGGTAATAAACGTCCTGGTTTTAAACATCACCGACTTCCACATTTTTGTTTGTTTCGTTTTTCCCCCTGCTGTTACGAATACACAAGACCGATCTACGCACAAGTGCGATATGCCGCGCAGCACTGCGCGTATGTGAACTTGGACCCGCCACGCAGCCCTGCCTTTCAAGGTCCCCTTGCGAACTTGACACGTGCGAAGAGCATTTGTGTTTCTTTTATTGCGAACCAGCGCCGCGCCGAGTCCCGCGTTTAGGCGTTCGTTTCACGTACTTGCCACCCGTCCGCCTCTGGATCTATATGCCCGTTAAACTTATAAAACCGTTCCAATATATTCTATACGCCGCTCTCGGAAGGTGCGACGAAGATGAAGACTTCTTCAGCGCCACCCAAACGTGGACGCTTTTGTTCCACCTTTTTAGTGCTGCGAAAGCTGCTCCTCTGACCTCTGCCGGTAAATAATAAACGTGCCTACTTGGATCGGATCGGATATCAAAAACGCTCGTAAAAAAATAATAATAATAAAAGAAAACATCGTGGAAGGAGGTATTCGTTTTCGAAGGAAAAAATGGGCGAACTGTTGAGCGGTGAAACCCTTCAAGGTTTTGTTTAGAAGTTGCTCGAACAGCTTGCCGCCATCTGCACGCGCAGATTTAAAACTCCCCGACATTGCACTCTCTTGTGTGTGTGTGTGTGTGTGTGTGTGTGTGTGTGTGTGTGTGTGTGTGTGTGTGTGTGTGTGTGTGTGTGTGTGTGTGTGTGTGTGTGTGTGTGTGCGTGTGTGTGTGTGTGTGTGTGTGTGTGTGTGTGTGTGTGTGTGTGTGTGCGTGTGTGTGTGTGTGTGCGTGTGTGCTATGCGTGCATGGAAGGTCGGGTACTATGGTTAAGCGTACAAAGCGATGTGCGGACCATGGGTCAAGCGCTGCAAAGTCTGGTGGCCAGTTTGGGTGAAAGGCCGACCCGGCGAAAGATGTCGTCGACGGGCCGCTCGAAGGCCCCGGGCACGTCCAGAGTAGGTGCGGGAGAGAGTAGGTCCACCCGAGTAGGTATTGGAATCATAGTGGTGAAACCCCGTATGCTCGCATTCCATTTTACCTAACACCCCGTACTGCATGGCGACGCCACCACACCCATCATCTGGTTTCGCATCTCGAAGCCGCTGTCGTCGCGTGCTGTTCATACACGATACAAAAGGCACGGCGTTCGCACATTTGTTTGCTTCGAACATGTCTGTAGAGTAGTTTGTGTGCGACCCGTGTGGCAGGACCTCTGCCGTACAAGGAACAAACACGCCTCGGACATTAGAGACTTTTAGGGAACCGTTTTTGCACATCCGATACGGTATACGATAGGCCCTCCGGTACGAACTACGCATGCGCTGCCGCAGAAGACTCGCACATGCGCAGTTCGGAACGTCCTTGAAACTCCCTAATGTCTGGAAACGGTCTCATGCATGTACTATTACTGTAGGTTCAGAACACTTGTACTCTAGTCGAAGTACATTCTCTGAGTATGTACTTGTATTTTACTCCAAGTTTTTTTTTCTGGTACTTTCTCCCGACTTTAAAATACATTCCACAAATTAAAAAAAACGCTGTTTTTTGTTGTTTTTTTTGACATTGTCTGGTCATTTCTTTGAGTGAAGTAATGCCAGAGTAAAACTTTTGTGGCCCGATCCATGATTCGCCGCCGTTTCTGAAAATAACACACCCCTAGGGCAGTGCGTACCGAAAAACAATAAGGGCATTGCGAAAGATTGTGTTAAAAAGTACTCTTACTTTACCTGATGCGCCCGGTGTACTTACTACTTTACTTCAAGTACATTCCAATTTACTTTGCACTTTACTTAAAGTACTTTTTAGATGTACTTTACCCAACACTGATGTATTAGATGTGGGACCGCTACTTAACAGTTTTTGCACGATTAGCATGATTACACGTCGTCAATCGTACTGACGAAGACCGAGCTCAAACCAGCATTTGTGTTTCATATTGCAACGATACTGGGGACGGCGCCATTATCAGAACTCTGGATTCATAGCGCATAGCCATATTCTGGGCCAGTGGACGAGACTTGCTTGTTTACATACACGAAAGTGTCAACCGGCATAAGCGCATAACTATGTGAATTCGAATTAACGAATTACAGGGCGAGGGTAAGACGGGCCGGGGAGGAGAAGCAGACAGAACGCTGGAGAAGAGAGGGAAAACCTCCTTCTCTCTTTAGCGTTCCGTCTGCTTCCTCCTCCCGGCCCGTCTTACCCTCGCCCTTCGTTCTTAGGTTGGAACGGACTATAGATGAGTTACGTTTCACAATAACGGCACTTGGGCCATCTTAATTTGCGCTTAAACTATTTGTTGCCAGTTATCCGGAACTTCATCTGAAAATAGCAGGAAACGCCTTTCCGTCACTCGGAAATGTTAAAACCAGTTAAAACAATGCTTGAAAGAGCAACACGATGTCAACCGAGCCTTATGACACCATACCCAAAGCTCACGAAGTCGTATTTGCTAATCCTGCACTAAGCACCAAAATGGCGGCGCCCGCAAGAGAATCGGGGAATAGATCGCCGATACCCTAAAGGCCCGTTCACACTCTTGCGACATTTTAAGACCGAGAGCCTTGGAACCTCTTAAGATCTCTTACGACGAGAGGACACACTGGCGCCATCTATTCGGTAGCACTGGAAACTTGGTGGTCCCTCATATTTTCCATTTCTCTCGCGCATCACCCTTTTTTTCTTGGCTCGAAAAACTTTTGTCAACGTTATAAACGAGCCTTTCTCATAGGTGTTACGCACATTTGACCTCGGAAATCCCGCAAAACCTTCGCTTTTGTGAAATGTAGTTTCAGGGTCATCGGATAGATGGCGCCAGTGTGCCAGTGTGTTCTCTGGTCCTAAGAAATTTTAAGAGGTTTCAACAGGTCTTGTCTCTCTCGGTCGTACTCGGTTGCAAGTGTGTGAACGGCCTTAAGCCATTTAGTAGCTCTAGTAGTGCGTTACTTGAACCTGTAAAATCCTAGCGGTATTTCCGATATGACAAAATGAACCCTTCATCAGGCTGCCGCCTGCTGGTTTCCTGGTTCTCTGTCCACATTATATTTGGCCCTTTTTTTTTTTGTGAGTGTTTTTTGTTTGTGTGTTTACATTGATGGACGATAAACCCATCGAGGTCCTTTTCCGACTTCATACCCTGCCAGCTTCCGACAGTCATGTGAGACCTGATAAGCTTTTTTTATCTTTTATCCACGAGATCGCAGATAAACGATCGCCTAGTAAAATGCACCGTTATGGGTCGGCGAATCTTCGAACATTTACCGAGGGTCGACAAAAGTTCGACTTACGGAGAGTGTTGCCCGACTTCCTTAATAATTTTTTTTTAATTAATTTATATAATTCTCTTATAATCTACGCAAAACTTTCGAATTTCGGCAAACAAATGATCGCATGAAGTAGTTTATTTTATATTTTATAAACTGATTACCAATATTGATACAATTTAAAGCTAATATATTTATTTTAATGCTTTAGTTAGTTTATTAATGCTAATCAATTAGACAATTACCCAACAAACACTGCTCTTCTCCTCCGCCAGGTAGCGTCAGCTCGTTTTAATTATTCGCGCATGCGCACAAGAAGATGAGCTTCAGTCGAACTTTTGTCGAACTTCGCGTTACAAGTTCGAAAAATTCGTCCCCCGGTCGAAGTCGGAACGTTGACAGGTTCGCAAATCAGTTCGATCGATAGTGTTGCCAGCCCCGGTCGTGGCATTGCCGGGAGTATACCGGAAGTAAAGTTCAATGCCTGCTTTACGAAACTACTGCAGAATATACGTTTGGGTTATTGTGTTAATATCTCTTGTTTTATGAATATTTATTTTACTTAACTTGGCAAGCTTCGATGTACCCGACCAAGGGCCCTAACTCGTCAAACACAAAGTTGGAGCCGAAAGTTCGCGGAGCGCGCCGATTGGACGCCCTGGTGCACTCCGTCAACTTCGGCCTCAACTTTGTGTTTGACGAGTTTAGGGCCCCAACTTCTCGTTTCTCGAAAGCGCATCGGCGACCTAAGAAACGCATCTGAGGGGAATTTGTGCGTTGCGTGAGCAATTTTAGGTCGGGACGAGGCATGACGAAGTACCAGATGAAAAAATGAAAGCCGTTTACAACTCCCTGTAACGCCGAATTAGAGCGCAGCTCTTGAGGAGGAGGGGAAGGCACGGGAGAGGGGGGTCACGTGACCTCGGGGGGGGGTCACGTGGCCTGGGGGTCACGTGACCTCGGGGGCGGGGGAGGAAAATTTTCGCGCCCCCCCCTCTTTTTTTTCGCGCGGCTAAATTTAGCGGGGAAATTTACCCATCATGCACCGCGCGGTTACGCCGACGCCGCTCAAGCCGGAAACAGGCGCCTAAGAGCTGCGCTCTAAAAAAGAAGCTAAAGTGGGGAACGCGTGAGAGACGAAAACGGGAGCTGCGCCGTGGCTCCCATAGCCACAACCCAGGACGCTGTCTGACACACGTGAACGTATGTGCGGCCACGTCACAGCGTCCGCGCAAGTTGTTATGGAGACATGCCGCGCGACGCCCGTTTTTGTCGGGCTCAGGCGCACGATGGCGTCATGTTCTGTTTCTGTGTTTCGTGTCATTATGCCCGTAAAGAAATATTTTGACTCCATATGTGTGTCTCATTTCTTGCTTGTTCCGTTCAAAGCGTTTGACACGAATTACAGTTAGTTTCTTACTGATCGGCGCAATACTTGCATTAAAAAAGTAGAAAAAATAATATATATGGGGAGTGAGGTAGGATCGACAAGTGCAGCCGCAATGACATTGTGAACGAAGAGGGTAGAGAGTGATCATTGAATTTATCATTAAAGTTAGGGAAAAAGAAAGAAAACAAAGCTGGCGAAAAATTGGGCCAGGAGCAGGGCCAGGAGCCCAATTTTTCGCCAGCTCCTTTCCCTTTCCCTAACTTTAATGATAAATTCAATAATCACTCTCTCCTCTTCGTTCACAATATTTATATATATGTGAAAGAATACATCTTTTTGGTTTTATTGCACTATTAAATTTTAGATAAGCGTAGGTTGCATCTGTTACGGCACGTTGTGTGATGCGACGAAATGATAAGTCGCTTTCGTAAATACTCGGAAAATGTAATAACTTACGAGGTAATTGCAAACAAATCGTCCAGCGTCATGAGTGGCATTAGAACTGATCTCAAATCCGTTCAAATATGTGAAGAAAAAAAATGTTTGCACTGCCATTACATTACAATGGAACCATCGTACATTCGATGCATGCTGGCATTTGTGGCTGATCTAAAGGCGGAAAGTTTATTTCCAGGCAACCTTGTTTTCGTTTGTTTGCAGACCGCCGTCGGTTCTGTTGGTTTATAAGTGTGTTGTTTCAACTTTTAACCTTTATGAGTCCCTCTGAAGCTGTACAATGATTTGGCAACGCTATTGTTTGCCACGCTGTGTTGCAGGTCAGTGTGCCTGGAAACGCAACACGTTTCTTTCTTTTTTCCTTCGTCTTTTTCATCTTGTCTTAAATCACGAATTCTGACATCCACCGAGACCAGAACTCCTGCAGTGTGCAGCATGCAGTCTGCGAAACACACAGTGAAAATGCGACATTGTAGAAAGACGCCGTGGTCATCTCAAAAAGTGCGTGGGGCGGATGCAGGAATTTCCTGAGGGGGGTCAGATGTTGGTCAGCGTACCATATGTTCAGGCCCCCCCCCCCTCTCCCTCGTTTCACGCCTTAAATTTTACACATGCAGAAATCAAGAGGGGGTCAGGACATCCGGATCCCCCTCTAAATCCGCCCCTGTGCGTAACGGTGTAAGCGAGGGCCTAGGACGATGTTTAGCTCATCCAGTGGCTTAGCTTATCCAGTGAATCTAGCTCAATCATATGAGGCTAAGCCATGCTGAGAGTCTTGTAAAATGCCTATAACTTTGGGCCGAGGTTATATATGAATATATGTTTGTATTTATGTGAGACTAACAAAGGATTTCGCTGGAAAGGGAGGGCAAAGGGGAAAAGGGGGAGGGGGGAGGGAGAGAGAGACGAATAATTGGTCTAATATTGCGAATACCTACGTAGGTGAATCTTGGAACATTTTAATTGCGTACCGCGATGGGCCCAACATTGCATATGGTCTTTGTAAACTTGTTGTGATGGAAAAAAATGTTAACATATTTAGTGTGAAATGTTTTGTACCTGTGAACTTTTTTGACCATGGTAAAAACGTCCCCGGGTCATCTCTTTTAGAACCGTCCAGACCCTAAAATAAGATTTCTTTTGCAACACGTATAAAAAAAAAAAGATGTTTTTTTTTTTTTTTTTTGGGGGGGGGGGGGCGGTTAATTACACCACACGAAGGAAAAAAAAAGATCTATTTGATTGTTGTAAATTAGTTCCGACCGCAAGTCAGCTTGTTTCGAGTGACTGATATCGTCTACATTGTAAATTTTAATTCAGCTGAAGTCTGCATCACCGAGAAGGTGTAGATGCATAATGAGGATCATAAAAGAACTGGTTTTGTGAGCCAACTAACTACTGAAAATACAATAAAAACTTAGATAATCATTATATATTTTTTTCTACAAAAATCTTATTAGAATTGTGTCAAAAAAAATTACGCTGTTTTTGAGCACGATCCCAAACCGCAATATAAACAGCAACTTGCGCAATCTTGTTTTCTTCCTCTTTTGCTTTCCCGCCTTTTCCGCGTTTTCGAATTTCTCCACGTTCAGCGGCCGAGCTACCCTCTCGGCTGGCAACCTAGATCAGAACAAGATGGCAGCCGTCTGCGAGCTGATTTGCGATCGCGGGCAAGGTTACAGCTGGCTTCACCGTACCACCGCAGCTTTTTAAATGTTTCCTCGCGAGTTTTCGAACCTCGTCGTGCCTTGAAGAGCAGGGACTTCACTCCGTAACCATCAGCACGTGAGTAACGAGAACGAACAAAAAAGTCTCTCAGCAGCGTCTCCGAGGCTCGATCTGAGCGAGCGAAAGACAACCGAAAAAGAAAAACACGATCGGTCTCCGAACGTCGCCACCTGATAACACGAGGGGTGGCAGGCGACTTACCCGTGCATAAAGGCGTGGGATCGCTTGTATGCGGTAGGACGTGTCTTTATCTTCGCTTAAATTCTAAACTGCCCTTTAAAAACCAACAGACACCTCATGATGTGTGCGATGCATCTCTATCCCTGTGTAGAAAAAATGTAGCGACGTTTTACTTGGGAGTCAAAATAACGTACTCCAAGCTTTAAAGGAAAAAAATAAAATGTGTACTTCGAGATTGCGGGTGTACAACTATGAGTGTTGTTGTGACAATCCGCTCATCGTTCACTCCAGCGCCGCTGCAGCCGAGATATCCAAGAAAGAGGGTGAGGGTCTAGACTGAGCTTATCGTCTTTCGACGTGTTTGCGCGGACGCAGCGACAACAACCATCAGTGTAGGGGTACAGATAGAACCGAATCCGTTGTCTAGATATTTTTCTCGGCGGCCAAGAACGCCGGGAGAACGTTGCATGCGCCACGAACGTACACGTTTGTTTGCGGGCTGTCTTTATTATTATTTTTTTGTATTTTTATGTATGCGGTGAAAGGGTTGCCCTACTGAACACATTTTGTCGGCCAAACGTGAAAGGACCCGCTCTTACGCGCGATTTTCCGCGAGGCGTTCTCGTATGTCGGGCGTAGTGAACCAGTGCGTTAGTGAATCTGGTACTACCAATTAAATTGTAGGACGATTTGCTACGGACTTTTGATGAGGTGCGCCCCCCCCCGCCTGAACAGTTTCCAAAGTGGACAATGCTGCATTACGATCGAGCTGATGCGTGTGTGTGTGTGTGTTTCCTGGACTTCGTTAGGTGCTAGTTTTATTTTTCTTATTTTTACTTGAACGGTTTTGAGCAGAAACGTTGCCAAAATATGTATCTACGGCCTCATTTCATTAAAAAAGCGGTTTTTGTCCACACCTCATTTTAAAAATAAAATTACAAAAAAAAAAGGGGGGGGGGAATTTGTGATAGAATAATTCGAGTCTGTATGAAAGTATGCGATGCGCATTGACGTTATGCAAAGGGAGAAAAAAAAAAAGGCAATGAAAAATGCGAGTTTGAGTTTGCAATTTGTTAAAAGATCTCCCTTCGCTTAGCGCGCGTGCGGTTTGGCCGTGAACACTGGATTGGGCGCGAGATGCACATGTGCCAACATTTATGTTAGTTTTGCAACAAAGCGCTTTCGAACTCGCTTTTTACGCAAAAATAAAAAATAAACAACGCGATAGAAATAAATCTTGGGCGTTTTTATGATGTGCAGGTGTTGTTGAGAACAAGAGCAGATCGAGGGCGTGGTGTCTGAGCGCTGGTCTGACCTAGAGTTTGAACCACGGTGAATGTCGGTCATTCCTGATTGGTCGCAACAAAACGCCAGCCACTTTTTTTTTCTTTTTTAAAAGCAGTCGTTATTTTTTTTTTTTTTTTGCTTTGGAGGGTTTATTTATTTTTGCTGGTTGCTTCTCTAAAACGTTGCCTTTGCAGTTGGCGATTGTCTGAATTTCCCTTATACGTTGCCAATCTGGTGGTTGTTGTCCTTCTCTAAAACGCTACCAATCAGTTGGGTATTCTTTTTTTTTTTAATTTTCTGAAACACAGCCAATTCATTTGATTGCTTTTTTCCTTTTTTAACGCGCTGCCAATCAGCTCGTAATTTTCTTGCATTGGAAATTCAGCCAATCAAGTGCTGTAGTCAATACAGTCGGATGTTGTCTTTCCTTCTCTAAAACCAAGGAGGTTGACCAATCTTTGTCAGCTGAGTGCCTTATTGTCGTAAGCCTTCCTAAGAGGCTTAAAAACCGGTCTTGTCTCAGCTGATCAGTTGGTTTTCGACGTCGTTCCTTCTCTAAAACGTTGCCATTCTCTTAGTTATGTCTTCCCTTCTCGAAGACGTTTCCAGTCACTCGTCTACACAATCGACTTTTGTTTGAGAAGCCACCCTCGGCATTGGCTTTATGTTTTGGAGAAGTTGAGGCTATAACCAACTGGCTCGGTTATGTTTTAGAGAAGACGCCAACCAACGGGGTTGGCTATGTTCCGGAAAATGAAAGAAAGTAACAAGCTGACTAGCAGCGTTTTAGAGAAGGAAGGACAGTAACTATCTGAATGACAAGGCTCAGCTTTTTTCAGTCTTTACAAAAGTAAAGCGACGCGTTTACTTTCGGTTTTCGAGCCGCCATTGCGGTGCCTGAAGCGCAAAAAGATATCAATTTTTTTTTCTTCTTTTTGTTGCGTGGAGCCGCGCTGTCGGTAGAGAACGAAAACGACGCGAAAGCGAGGACACCGCGTCGCCCATCGAATCAAAACAAGAGGCAAACAATTTGAAGGACGTAATTACGCAAATGATAGGCACGCGCCCTTCGAGCGTACAGCAGCCCCCGCATAGCGAATCGCCGCGTCACCCGAAACGCTGGGCGTTCTGGGAGCACGCGGGCTCGCGTGCGTCCCCCGCGTTCGGGAGGTCCATTCGGGGCAACCCCGGTTCCCCCTCCGAGACCCCAGACGCGAGCGCGTGGCGGCTTTTCCGTACGAGCGCGTTGTGTAAACAAGGGCGATGAGGAAAAGTTGGCCTCCCCCGGCGCTGCGCCCTGCCGGTGAAGTCGGCTTACGTATGTGTGACCGAAGCCAAGCTTATGTTATGATGATGATGATAATTATGATAAGTATACTAATTTTATTAGTTATTTTTTTATTTATAAATACTGCTAACCTCTTTTTGGAGGTTGTGGCAGGAGGGTTAATATATTTTACTGAGTAAAAACAAAGGTATATGAAATGTAGTACAAGCACAACAGTAATATAAAAATGCAAGAGCAAAAAAAAAATAATAATGTAGCAATGCAATTTGGTAGGTCAGCTTTGCACAATCAGCCTTCGAATGTTTTTTTTTTTAACAATTCAACTGAAGGTGAATTAATGTGAACTTCAGGAATTGATGTATCCATTCTTTCATTTTATTCATTTCAAATTTAGTCGTTTGCTGAATTTTCGCAAAAAGCGAAGGTTTGTGAATTGGGTACAGTTTGCGAAAAATAGGCCCCTCAAACAATTTGAGTGAAATGGTGACTCTTTGGAAACTACATGGAGAGGCTGTGCTCTATTGAGCAACAATCTAACGAGAAAACACACATGCCAAGGTTCTCACGTGATCATTACATATGTTCAACTATTAACCTATTTAAAATATTTGAAAGACAATAATGCAAAAAGCCAGAATTAATGTTTGCCTTAATTCACGGTTACCGCGTGGGTTCTAATTTTTGATTTGCAGGAATTAGAACCTGCAAATAATTCAAAATCTTCTGCTTCTAACCAATTAGCGAAAATTCGATCCTGCAAAAATTAAATTTGTTTACGGTATTCAGCTTCCAGATCTGAAACTTGTGTCCCCGTACTCAGCACTGTGGGTTCTTGCTTTTGTATGTTATTGTTCATAGAAAATAAGTTGACTGGGCCCTGTGAAAATGTCTTCCCCCTTTTTATGAAGAAATTTGAGATTTATGACACTGTGCGCATGTAACTATTTGAACCATTAAATTAGCCAGGACGGGAAATTGCTTATGTGGCTCACGGGATATAGGACATTAGGGAGGTTTATGAGGCTGTGCACATGTAACTACTGGAGTTGTTAGATGTGGCAGATTGAAATTGCTTATGGGGATCACCCAAACATTGATGGCGATATTGCGGAACTGCTGAGTCATGCACATGAAATGATTGTGCCTGGTGCTTTGCTGCAACTTTTTAAAGGCAATGTTTGAAAGTTATACAGCTTTGATTGGTTCCCTTGATATATTAAGCAGTGCATTGGGGAAGGCTACAATCATGGCATTTAACCCAACATTCCTCAATAGCTTTTCCCACATTGCAAATTAATAAAACGTTAGTTCTTACTTAGTGATTCAAGCTCAGTTAGTTCTTAGTTAGTGATTCAAGCTCTGTTAGTTCTTACTTAGTGATTCAAGCTCCGTTAACTCTGTCTTACTTGCTTTTTATTGTGAACTGTCATGGAGGCGGTTAATTTTTTCTACACATTTAGCGAGACAATAGTGGCATGTTGCCCCCTGTATACACATACTTTATGGTAACGTGCTCAGCATAACTTGAACAGTGTAGTCCACGAAATGTGATGACCATATTTTTATGCCCATGGCTCATTAACAGAAAGTGTAATTGTGCACAGAAAGTAGTCTCTTAAAATAATTTTTAGGTGGTCCTTTTTGTGTAGGTGTTCCTTGAGAAACATTTTTGAGCAAATTTGTTTTGTGCTTTTGTAAAATTTCACCTCACGAAACAAATTATGAAAGACATGGCAGTTTGGCTAGCACTTTCCTGCGCAAAAATTTGCAGTTGAAACCTTGATGTGCTTGCAGATGTGTCTGCACCTGCATACATTTTATCATTTGTGTTTGTTTCTATTCAGTTTAGTCAAGCTTCATTGGGACTGTACCCTCATTGTTACCTTTGGCCTGGACATTTATTCTCTACAGAATCCAAGATAGTGATATCTGATAAGAGAAGCTTCACCCGCTTAATTAAATACAGAATATATGCCCCCCAACTGTGTAGCTTTGATGCTACTCAAAGTGAAATTGTCTTGTCAGTATAGATAGCTATACTTTATGACAGAGCAATGTTATTAGATAGGTAACATACAAACACAAACAGATGCTGTGCCTTTTTTTTTTCTTTTCTGTAGCTGTTAGTTTTTTTACAAGGTTTGTGAATTTTGGTGTAGTGCCTCTGCAGTGCAGCAGCAATAGATGTATTGCAGAGCATTGCAAGGCTGCAAAACCAACTGCATCAACATTTGATTTTTTTTTGGTGTGCAGGCTGGGAGGTTTGTGTATTTTGGTTCATTTGCCAGCACGATTGAGTGCTAGTGAGGTTCTAATTTGATGTTATTATCCAGATGCATTTGTGCTATGAATCGGGAGTGAAATAACCTCGAGAAAGCTTTTGTGTGTTATAAGTTGACGTGAAAATCTAGTTTGCAAAGTCCCTGTTGGTTCTACTATTCTGTGATATTTGCATGCTTGTTCCCAAGGAACGTGCTGAATTTGTCTCATGGGTCTTCAGACAGCATTAAACTAATCTGCCTTAGCGCGTCATCTGGCGTCTCTGCCGTAGAGTGAAAACTACGGCGGAGACGGTACTCACTGAAATCCCGAAACATCAGATTTCCAGTGAACGTTTGTGTGTTTCTTAGCTTTTCTTTGATAGAAGCCAGAAGGGCTGCTTCTTGTACATGACTTTGTACTGGACACTCGAGATTAGTGGAATCGACTTAAAGGACAAGGAAACGCAGGAGTTGCAAGCTGATGGCAGCTGTATTTGGGACTTCTTTGTTTCTCTGTTCTTTCGGCTAGCGGTGTGTGTCTTGGGTCTCCCACGTGCAAGTTTTTATTACAAGTGGCTTCTGGTAAAGAAGACCAGAAGATTTGAGAGTTCTCGGAGAGTCTTACCTTTTTCTCTCTTTTTCTCTGTCCTCGCAGTGGCTGACTACAGGACGCCGTGAATGAGTTTTCCCTGAGCGTTCGGGCTACTCTGCAAAGACGCACTCCGCGACTACTCCAGCCATGGGGAGGAAAAAAATACAGATATCTAGGATCACAGACGAGAGGAACCGGCAGGTATGTTCACTCCATGAACTTTTACACTTTACGTACAGCTCTACATGTGTCTGTGTGTCTGCTTGCACTGATCTACCCATGTGCGCACCACTGTGCACACGCTCACAAGGTGTCACATGATCACATAATCACTAGGTTACAAGATCATGTGATCACTATGGGTTACATGAGGTCACGTGACATGATGTAATGATGACATCATTTTACATGGTCACATGATGTAACATGGTCACATGACCATCTCAGCTAAACATTCCCATTAGATCCAATTGGTTTTAGTGGGTTCCAACTGGAACCGCACTGGCCAACGGGTCTCACCAATTTGAATTATTTTTCGAACCTGAATGGGTTCCAAATAGTCGCTTGTTCCTATTGGCAGTGACCAATTGGTTGTCCAAAAACCTAACTGGTATCAATGGGAAAATTCCAATATGAATTTTACACTGGACAGATGTCCCATGGATGCACCAACCACTCAAGTGACACCAGTCACGTGAGCCACAATCGTCAATGACATAGGCTGCACTACCTGATGTAGGAGATCATGAGCCACAGCGATTTCACTTAAGTCCCCTTCACACACTTGCAGCCGAGTAGGACGGACTGAGACAAGACCAGTTTTTAAGCCTCTGGCGACGGCTTAGGACCAGGGATATATTTCGTAAAATCTTACTTCTTACTTTAAACATCAGCTGACACTGAAACCAAAACTTCGGCTCCGTTGGGCAGCGTTGGCCTCGGGCTGCCAAAAACATGGCTACCACGTGGTTCGAGCGGTCACGTGATCCTCTACACGACGACGGGCAGGATTGGGGCGGGCCACCGTTGGGGCGGGCCGTGCAAGGCGCAAGTGTCGTCTGCACAGCAGTCTTCACCAAGCTTTGGTGTCTACGATATCCTACAACATCTGCACAACTGCGGCATCGCTCTGCACACATAGTGTGAGCAAAACTCCGAGAGACAATGATCACTAACGGCGAGATGACGACGGAGGTTGTGACGCGGGGAGACGGCAGTAACGGCGGGATGGCCAGACGGCTCCCATGGCTCAGAAGCACGCTATGCAGGCGTGCTACGATAATGGCGTGGACACCTCTGAAAGCCAAGGAGGAGATGCCGCTGACATCATCTGTTACGCTTGCCCGGAGAAGTAAAAACAAACAAGAGGTAGCAATGTGGTGACTCTTAGCTCAATATTTGCTATGCCAATGCCGTAGCCTTGACTGCACCATCGATTGCGCCTCAATTCGCCCAATAGAGTATGCCGATTTCGGCAACTTGGCGCATTCTAAAGTTTGCCGGATCTTTAGGAAACATATGGATAGAACTAGGTCATAATAATTTATCTGTGGTCTTCCTAGGTGATAGTGAAGAGGACTGCATTGTTTTATCAAAATAAAATCGAAGCAGAGTTGCCCTTTAAGACTAGCTGCGGCAGCTCATCGTAGTTCGTTCACAAATCTTTTAAAGCTTACTTTGATGCTTTTCATAAAGCCGGCTGATGCAGAATGCTTTGTGCGTTTGTGTCGGTGTCTCTAACAGATTACCCCAAAAGCCAGATGGACAAAACGGGTGAAACAGCTCCAAGCAAATTGACACAAAAGCACCGCCCATTTTGTTTACTCGGCTTTATGTGAAGTGTCTTCTTGGAAAGCCTTAAATTTCACAGCACCATTCAATCTATATTTCGAGCCAACATTGTTTAGTGTCAGGATCCTCTTTACATAAAGCTGGGTCAAGGAACTACAAGTCTGCAGCACAAAAACCCAAGTCCATTAATCAACTTTTTATCCTAGAAAAAGCAAAGAACCCATGGCACATAATTGTGAACACAAGTTGCAGGTATAGTTGAGGCTTCTCAACAGCTGCTAATTTGATATGTTTAACGTGCATCATGCAGTCTTATCACACCATGAGCATCGCACCAGCTTGCAGTCGTGCGATTCTCTACTGCACGATGCAAAGACACCAGGTTGGCAGTCCAACTGCACTAGCTCAATTGTTCACACACTGTTTTAACCAGTGTCGCCATACCTCGGTGGCAAACCTGCCTCTCGTAGTTGAAATGTTGAACGTCTAATGTGCTTTATTTTATTTTTTAATTTTTTACATAGCTCGCGTTGTTGGGTGCGCGCCGTCGAAAGCGTGTCGTCCAATGCTTCGTCTGCCCGCGTGTTGCAGGTGACGTTTACGAAGCGCAAGTTTGGCCTGATGAAGAAGGCCTATGAGCTGAGCGTGCTCTGTGACTGCGAGATCGCCCTGATCATCTTCAACAGCACCAACAAGCTGTTCCAGTATGCCAGCACCGACATGGACAAAGTGCTTCTCAAGTACACCGAGTACAACGAGCCCCACGAGAGCCGCACCAACAGCGACATCGTCGAGGTAACTTCGCCGACCACCTTCCTTCGAGCTCTCTTCTTCCCCTTCTCTCGCTATCCCTCTGTGCCTCTCCCCAAGCCTCTCGGCAGTGCGTGGACGACGGTAGACCTTGTGGTTTTAAACGACGCATCTGCAAACTTGGGTATGCCCAGGGCCGCCAAACGTTTGGGGAGTTTCTATAAAATCTTTGTGGACCGAAACTTCCTAATTTCCCCAAAAGTCGGGGTAATAAAGTTTTGAGGGAATGTTGGGGAGCTGGAATTCCCCGAGATTCCCCTTCCCCCTCTTTCTCTATCCCTCTGCGCCTGTCCCTTAGTCTCTCGGCAGTGTGCGGACGACGGTAGACCTTGTGGTTCTGAACAACGCGTCTGCGAACTTGGGTATGCCCAGGGCTGCCGAACGTTTGGGGAGTTTCTATAAAATCTTTGTGGACCAAAACTTCCTCATTTTCCCAAAAGTCGGGGTAATACAGTTTTGGGGGAATGTTGGCGAGCTAGAATTTCCAGAGGGTTTGAGGCATCTGGGGAAGACTTGCAGTGCAGCTAGGTTTTGGGGAGCAAGATGGGGAGCTGCCAGAGAGCTTTTAATGTTTGGGGAGTTTGGATGGCAGTTAACCATGTTAGGGAACCAGGAACAAGTCTGTGATTGTCAGGGGTTTTGGCGAGCCTTTAAAAAGTTTGGGAATGTGGACTTAATGTAGCCAGAGCTGGGGAAAACTTGAGGTTTTTGGTTAAGTCTAGTGAATGTGGCAAAGTTAGGAAATTTCTTGGGAAATTTGATAAAACCTTTGAAGTTTTTCCTCAGGGACCTTGTTTATATGGTAGCTCTACTTGCCAAATCAGCATTCAAAGGTCTGACTGAAGCTTACGTGAGGATGTAGTATCAGTTTATTTCCTTACGACTAAATAGAATTGGTGAGTGATAAGTCTCCATGACCTCTAAGATTTAGTCTTACCAAGCTGCTGTAAGCAACCACATAAATGTGAACTTTCGATGTAGGCATTGAAATAATGCCAAGACCCTACTGAAAGACAGATTTTGGTTTTCAAAGGCTCCGTTAACACTGTTTTCCTTTCGATGTGATAAGCATTATCTTGATGCAGCCCAGGGGCGACGCCGCCCCTACCTTTGACGTGGGTTGGGGCCAGTGTTCTTCGACACGGTTAATCAAATGTTTTAGGGGCGGTGTAAGCCGTAAACTTGGCCATCGTTGTTCCGTGTCCAAGGCTCATTTATATGCCCGGGCCTTATCAGGGGCACCTTTCTCAAGTTGCGCTTGCGGTCTTATTGCTGTCCCTTCTTTCTGTTCCCTTTTTCACGAAGAAAGTCAGCCTTTTTTTTTCAAACCCTCAACAACTATAAAATCACAAAATGGTTATATAGTTGTCGCAGTGTATTACGATGTGTAAAATAGGATATAAACACCATACCACCTTGAACCAGTCCTCAAAGAAAAACCAAATTTTGTTTGTGTCTGTAAAGCACTGGTCTTTGTATCTAGTTTAAGTCATATGGCCACCTACCTGACTCGCTGTTCAGCCTGGTTAAAGGCTGAAACACTGCCCTACCTTCTGCAATGCAGAAACTCCTCTAGATTTCCTCCTCCTCCCAAATTGCAAAAGGAGAGGGAAAGAAAGAAAGAGGATAGGTTGTAGGAGTGGAAGAGGCAACAAAAGGTTGTACGAGTGTGTTTTGGGAACAAACATATCTGCTCTTTGGTTCAGGCAAGGTACAGAAGCGTTCTAGTAGACGCGACGAGGTTTCTCAACGAAAATTTTGTTTTTAATGTTTGTCCACATACTTGAGAATTTTGACCAAAATCACCCAAGGTTAGTACGAAACAAAAACCACCTCGTAGTTTGACTGCACTACACACCTTTCTCTCATGGTCACCGACAGCTCGGGAAACTCAGTGCGTGGCTTAATGCGGAGAGCAAGTCGTCTGCTTCTTGCTCAGGAGTTGTGGTGACGTCAGAACGACGCCGAGCTCTTATTGGCTGATTGAAAAACATAGTGGGTAGACCTCAATGCTAGATGCCTCGAGGTCTACTCACTATTTTTTAGAAGCGCAGCTCTTAGGCGCCCGTTTCCGGCAGGCGGCGTCGCCGTCGCCGTCAGCGCAATTGCGGCGGCGTTTCGGCATGGGGACGTTTCGGCACCGTGCCGAAACGTCCTCGCTAAATTTTCCCCGCTAAATTTAGCGGAAAATTTTCCCCGCTAAATCTAGCGGAAAATCTTTTCCGCTAAATTTAGCGTAAATTTTCCCGCTAAATCTAGCGGGAAAATTTAGCGAGGTCGTTTCGGCACCGTGCCGAAACGTTCCCATCTGCAAAATTTTTCCCGCTAAATTTAGCGGAAAATTTCCCCGCTAAATTTAGCGGGGAAAATTCCCCCTCCTCGTGGTCACGTGACCCCCAGGCCACGTGACCCCCTCCCCCCCTCCCCGAGGTCACAGGACCCCCCCCCCCCCCGTTCCTTCCCCTCCTCCTCAAGAGCTGCGCTCTAATTCGGCGTTACAGGGAGTTGTAAACGGCTTTCATTTTTTCAATCAGCCAATAGGAGCTCGGCGTCGTTCTGACGTCACCGCCACTCCTGCTCGAGAAGCAGACAACTTCACGCTGCTCGCTTCGAGATGCGCTCTTCGGCGTTCTCATTGAGTACCGTTGCCGTACTGTGATTGGCTGCGGTATGATAATTAGATGCCCGAGGCTCGTCGCTCCCTGCGTCTCTCAAGCTGTCATGTGACAATGTTAGACTGCACCCATTTCTCCCACACTTTGAGTGCTACAGGGTCTGGGGCGCTCACCCGCCCGAACTGTTTCCGACTTCAGGACGGGTGTCTTCACTCCTCACTGATCCTAACACCGCCCACTTACGTCCATAACTCTTCGTTTCCATCCCAGGCAAAAATCAGTCCACTTCCAGCTGGATTATGGAACTGGAAATGAGGCGGTCCAGCTGGACCCAGCTGGACCCAGTTGGAATCCAGCTGGACCCAGCTGGAACCCAGCTGGACTGCCTCATTTCCAGTTTCATAATCCAGCTGGAAATGGACTGATTTTGCCTGGGACTTTCATGTGTTCCTTTAATCACCCGTGTTTGCACCATGTCCCTGTGTGTGCGTGCATGACGAGGGTGGCACAACCGGATGGCCTTATTGACTGTGGTGCTAACCTTAAGCCTCCTTAGTGCGTGTTGCTGGTTCTGAGGTAAATGTATACTCGTTTTGTGCTAGGCCTAATGTTTTTCTTAAAATTGTCCGGCATTGTGCTTTGGCTGCCGTAAAACTGGGGCTTAACGGGCCCCTGTAAGTAGAAGGGAAAGTTAGTCGAAGCTGACAGGAGAGAAAGTGAAAAGGCACCTCTAGCCTAGAAATTGGCTCGGTCATTTGTGTTTTAGTGCGACTCGCCTGCGTTACGCCCGCTCACGCCTGCTTACGTGGTTGCTACGGCAACCGAGGTTCACGCAACGTGTCTCAGTGGAATGCAGAGTAGTAACGCGGTTGACCGCAGTCAAATGCAAATGTCTGAACCAAAACTGAGAGTTTCGTCCCGCATTTTGTTAGGAGATTTCACTTTCTTTGGGCTTCTTCAACGTTCTGAACAAGCTAAGATCCCTTAGAAAAAATGTCTGCTGCCACTCTGAAACTTTTTTTAAGGTAAGCTGTAAGGGATAATTAGAAGAAATAAGAATTGTTGCTACCGTGCAGATGTACGAGAAATCGGCCGAGTTTTGCGGGGAGCATGCGAAGGAGAGGTATAGAGAAGTTGCAGGTTCTCCGTTGCACTTGCAAAATGGGGCACGTGTTTTATTTTTTTTTGGAAAGGGTGGAAAGAAGACGCAGAGGGAGGAGGCGGTGCCCGTGTACTTAACTGCTCTCCCGTTTCTTGTCTCATTCAGAAACTGCGCCACCAACGTCTGGATGGCGGCAGTCAGGTGAGTCTGACCGCGGGGGGAAGTAATCGACCAATTAGTCGTTGAACCAGTCGGTGCATCACCCCCTTTTTCCATTAATCGAACGCGAGAGGCGGGCTTTTTTTCTTGTGTCAGCTGGGCGAGGAGACTGTCGTCAACTATTAATAATTCACTTTGTTAATCATTTCTTTGCAAATGTCTCACGTGAGCTCGCAGTTACTCCGTGGGGGCTTTCGTTTGGCTACGGTGGAAGCTAGTTACGATATTAACCCAACTGTATGATGCACATTGAACCACTAGATTAATACGATGTAATAGGACAAGAGACGGTTCTGGAGTTGTGGAGGTTTCTCGCTTTCCCGACCTTTGCCTGGGACTGCCGCCATAACCGTGCTGGCGCTGCGGTTGCAGGAAGTGCCTCCCTGCATGCTTGCTGTGACATCTTGCCTCGATGCTAGGACGGCTGGTTGGTCTCTCTAACTTGCATGAGCACGCATTGACAGGCGACCGTATCTGTGGGAACCTGGAGCATTTTCTCACTGCATCCAAATGCACATACATTGTGCTTCCCACCCTAGAAAACACTCTTGCAACACTCGTTCGAGGTGCGGCAAGCGAGGAAAGCCAGGAATGAGACGTCCGGTGAATGAAGGGATGGACGAGCTAAGGGGTTCTCTGCTTTTAGTTCTTTGCCCCTTGGCTCGGTTTAAACAGGCACGCATGTATGTCTTTAACGTGATTGTTTATACTGAAGGGAGGTGCATCTAATAACTTACACGATTTTTAAAAAATGTGGGGGCACAGCCATCAAATGAGCATCCTAGAAAGACGAAGTCGGAGACCTCGTCTTTGCGCCTAGCTGCCGTAAAAAAACCAGTTCACGTGGATTCTGTTCGGCCTAGCAGTGATGGTTATAGGCACAAGCTCATGGCTCCGAATGAAAAATTACACTTTGTGTGCCACTTTTAGGGTCTTTGGGCTTCCCGATAAAACTGGAAAAATCTGGAAAACGACCCCTAACAACATTCTCGTCAATTCTGGCTTCCTCAAAGTATTCGTGATCATTGACACCACAATGGCAAACATTTATGTCCCCTTGGTTACGTGCTGGATGAAGCATATCCCAGATTGTGTTTGTGCTATAATTGGTGCATGAATTAACGTAATCACTCACCGGTTCCACCCCGCTACACTCAGCGGGGTAGGGAAGGTTTGACATATTTGTCACGTCCAGCACAAGAAAAAAACATGAGACAGAGTCATGTGGCCTGCGTTGCTCTTCCTGCCCGTCGTTACATGTGGTGTCACTGGTACACGGTCGGCCCAATGACCGATTAGTCGGTTTCTGGGATGGCAAATTCTTCATTTTGATTAGAAATTTCTGTATTTTCCAACGTATAAGTCTCTCTTTATTATTTAATATTTGTCAGTGTGTTTTACACAACGTTGCGACTTGTACGCATTCTTTTTTATAAGTACGAACTTTAAAGGGATACTACAACGAAATTTTGGCGCTTATTTCTTGGTCTATTCGTGTTCAAGGAAGCAGTATCACATATCAGACACACCACTTTCTTGTTGAAAAAGACGTGAAAAAGAATTTTAAAACGAATTAAACGATTAGCAAAGAGCACCTGGTGGATGTCGCTAACGTCTCATTTGTAATGCTCGTCTAGGAACCTTGACAGGTAGTGACGATAACTGTCTCGCCTCCAGCCACCACGAGAGAAGAGGGGAAGGAGGAACTCCCCTCTCCCTGAGACTCTCTTTTGTGTGTCCCAGACATTTATGTAAGATTAACCTGTCACTCAAAATTCGTACAAAAGCAGCTTTCGGCTTAGTTGCGGTGGCCTGATCGCTGGCGTGCTTGGGCTGCTTCAGTGGCCAGGACGGCTAGGACATTCTCTCGACGTCAGCCTTTCCGTAGTTTTGCTCGTCCCAAGACAATCTACGTCACAATTGCGGCGGATGTCACACGCTCTTCGCTGGCTGCTCTCCGAGCGCTTGCCGGCGTGGGCCGTTTATAACGAAGAATACAGTGGTCAGGCTCCAAAATACAAACGTGTGTTTATCATTTACGAATATTAAGGATCATATTCAGCCTATTTTTGAACACGTTGGGTATATTTCAAATTTCATTGAAGTATCCCTTTAACTACGCAAGTTTACCACTGCGGTTATATGTCTCAACTGATTCGTTAATGAGCAGGGTGTCGGCACAGAATGTTTTTCGGTCTGGTATCAGTTTCGTTCCTTGGCAAAAAGTTCCAGTCCGGTTCTGCTTTGGAACTAAAAAAATGGGGGTCCTTAACGGCTTGTGTTTGCATGCAAAATAAAATTCAGACCCAAAATTACAGAAGAAGATGAAGTGTTTATTTTTATCAAAAAGTAAGTAATTAAAAGGCTCTAGCAAGCATGCTTTTATTGCAACGATGGAAGAATCCGGGTAAAAGATACGAAGAAGAACGGCTCAAGGCCCAGAATATGATCTCAGAAGCAGCACGTTATCGAATATACCCGGTGAAATGCGAGATTTCTGTTTTGCTAAAAAGAACTTGAGCGTCGAGAATGCCAGCTCCACGCTGACCTGTGTGGATGGTACACGAAGGGCTACTTGCACTCGAGTGGACAGTTCAGATTGGAAGATCATTACATTCGGGTTTCTTGGAAGATGTCAGGGTCCTTAACCAGCATTTTGAGCAAACATGCTACGTCCACTGTGCCTAGCTCACTCGTCGAATGAGGGTGAGCGCCAGCCTCGGCTTCTTTTTCTTGAAAAACACTTGAGGGTATCTTCGGTTCCTCTGAGGACCAGAAAATTCTGAAATACCTGAACTTTCCCCTAAAACGGAAAAGTAAATTTTTCCGCTTCACTCCGGAACAAAATATTAAACGACATTTCGATTACGTTTTCGTTCAGCCCAAAAGTATCATTCTTTTTCATTCTTCGGTTTTTGTTTTGCAACACTCTGTTGAGGATATTGAAACTGGCTCCCACTGGCACACATATCACAATCGGAGTACACTTATGTGGGCTTATCAGTGCAGTTTCGCTGCACCGACCAAACAAACATGTGGGTGCAACCTATATAACCAACTTTTTCAAGAAAACCTGCCATTTATAGGGGCTGCAACTCATGCAAGGCTGCGACTTTCAGATCAAAATATACGGTAGCCTGTATCGTTTCAGGATGGGGGGCTTTATACCTGAGCGCCAAACTTCGAAACTTTCTTCGGTGTCACTGTTTATCGCTGCCGTCCCTCTTAGAATCGGTGTTTTCGTTCCATTGTTGCCCTCACAGGCCCTGAGCAAGAAGGAGCACAAGAACTCGACCAACGGGTGCGACAGCCCCGAGCCAGACCCGGACCAGTACTCCCTGACGCCCCGGTCAGAGGCCAAGTACAGCAAGATCAACGAGGAGTTTGAGCTCATGATGCAGCGCAGCGCACAGCTCAATGGCTCAAGGGTGAGCCCCGCCCTTCCCTCTCGCAGCCCGGGGCGGTCGCCAAATGGCAATTTTGACGCCAAAGAGAGCTTCGAAATGCGTCTGTTGACCTTCTTCGTTTTGTTGTGGATCGGCTGTTTCCTAACTGTTTCCCAGCATGCTGGGGCACATAGCCAACGTGAAGTCTGTGCAGCTCGATAAAAAATAAAAATTGGTAATTGCTATCTTGTGCGTTTTGCGAGCGCATCTCGAAGCATTTTTATGCTGCGTTGATAATTGGGTCGCGACGGACCTAGTTGTGCAGCTATCGTGCAAGTGCCTTTCTTTCTTTTAAGTGCCTCTCTTCTCAAATTTAGTACTGTACTCCTTACGAATGCACTTCGGTTCCTCTTGCGCCCTTTGTAACTCTCTTTCGAGAACTTTTGTCGTAATTGAGTCGCGGCAACATTTTCCGTGACATATTTTTTACTACTGTTTTTTCGTTTCAGGGCCAGCCGTCCTTGAGTCAGGGCATGAGCTCAATGTCTGGCTACTCGTCGCAGGAGGGGCTCATGCAGCCGTCTCCGCAGATGTCTCACCCCAGTGTCAGCCCACGGCCTAGTTCTTCAGGTAACCCTCCATCTGCGGTTGTCCGCACAGACGAAAGTCGAAACGCGCAGGAAAGCCCGTTGCCAGCGGCCAAAGGTCTGCCTTATCGTTCTGCGAGCACACGATGCAAAGGTTGTGGGATCGCCGAGTTTAGTTTGTTTCTGAATCTCGTACGACCTCACGGGGACTAACTATGTGGCGCGCAAGTTTTTATGCTTCTTTTGTAGGGGCTGTGGTGACACCAGAATGCCAAGCTCTGATTGGCTGCGATTGTAGGACGGTGGGCAGACCTCAAAGCAAGCTGCCTTGAGGTCTACCCACTATCGTTCAATCAGAGCCAATCGGAGCTCGGCATTCTTATGTCAACACAACCCCTGCAAAGAAGCAGACAAACTTGCATTCCGCGTAGTCTAGTAGGCATGCATTGTGTGTTTCATTTCGAAAAGCTGGAATGTGTGTTATCACGCCTTTCATTGGGCAATGATAGATGAGAGAGTGAAACAATGAAGGGAGGGGACATTGTTGAAGTAAAGGGACCTTTCTGAATTGACGAATGGAGAAATCATAGCTATACTGAGAGCTCCAAGTAATAGCTGCTGGATTGAGCTATCCAAAGCTTTTCCAATGCGAGCTTTAATGTCGGCTCGCAGAGAAATTTCGTCCTTCCCGGTTTGATCCGGGTAACGTCGTGCCTTTCAAACCTTCGCGTTCTATCCCTAATATCTAGTGTCACGTTCCCAGAATTCCGGGTTTCTGCGACGCGCAGTCTATCTATGCGAGCCCAAGAACGCTGTTCTTTTTTCTCACAAACGCCCGGTACCGGCGTTTGTGAGAACGGATCGTTGATGCTCCGGCGCCAGCGGTCTGTTTTCGACTCTGGGTCGCACGTTCCGACGCTCCGTTCCGCCGGCTCTTCCCAGGTGGTGCGCTCCTAGACATGAACGGAGTGACCTCGAACGGCTACCACCGGCCAGCGTCTCCCTCCAGCCTGGCCGGCTGCAGCTCCCGGTGACGAAAGGAGGCGCCAAGGGGCGTCGCCCAGCAGGTCGAACCTCAGGGTGGTCATCCCGGGCTCGCCCTCGCCCACGAGCCAGCTGGTGAGTGCCACCCCCACCGTCTGCTGTTCGCTGTGGCGCTCAGCGACGCGCAGCAGTCTCGTAGTGGGGTTGCTCGGCGAGGACTACTGCTGAAGTCACGTTCCAAGTGTCGTAGTGGCAGTGAACACTGATACAGCGGAGATACAGATATGTTGAAGCGGACATAAAGTACTATGTGCTACATTTGTACTGCAAGTGCAGTCGTTAGACGTGTTGATATATAGCCACCCTCGGTGATCTACGACGGCGTGCGGAGTGCTTCACCGCCGGTGGGGACTATACTGAAGACTCATGTGGTCCTGGGAAAGAGGAGATTCCAAACTTTCATTTGAATGTAACATCTTTCACTTCCATCACTGTATAAAAAGTTACAGCCTAGGAGGCAGGATTTATTGATCACCCTCGTATTATTTTGAGAATACATAGAGTGGCGATATTCATTTGAAAGTGCAATATCTTAATTATGTTTTTGCAAACTTTAACAAACTTCTAAAGGGCTTCTAAAAAAAAGACTTTATGACTTTTTTTTTTTTTATATATACATTAAAAAGTTGCGCAGAACGTTTTGGTTAGATTCTGGCACTCTCCACTTCACGGGGAGCAAATTAAACTATCATACCGTGCTCCTTATAAAAAGAATTTCTATGCCTATAGTCGGTGACAGGTCAAGAACGAAGTGGAAGCTTCTCCCACTCCTTTCCACTTGAGCGGAGCGAACAGTTGAAGGAGGTCGCCTCCCTCTCCATCGTTCGTTCCGCTATATATATATATATATATATATATATACATATATATATATATATATATATATATATATATATATATATATATATATATATATATATACATATATGTACATATATGCTGATAGACGAAGGCGTTTATGAGTGAGGTAGAAAATCAACAAAATTTGACGTTTTGACCTGAGACATGTCCTCACACTGAACACCCTCGGTGCAGGAGGCGCAAAAAAATGTAGGGCAGTGTATTCCCGGTACATGTGCATTGAGATACAACCAGGAGTAGACCGCCCTACGCTTTTCTGCGCCGGTGCAGGAAGATGCAAGATAAATCGAACACACCTAAGGACATAAAAAGACTTCCGAGTGAGATCTACATAAATTTGCATCAATTATAAATGGAACTTGTACAGCAAACTGTTTATGTCCGCTTCAATGTGTAAAGATATTTCCAGAACACCCCGTACATAGATGCATCATGTTTTGGATTTCACAATTACGTAAGACTTCCAAGTGCGATCTACGTAATTTTGCTTTCATTCTCAACGTAATTTGTGCAGTATATTTGCGGTGCCCACTCAGACCCGTAAAGATGTTTCCAGCACTCCCTGTATGCGGGTGCCTCATGGTTGGGACTTTATGTTAAAAGAGACTTATGAGAGAGATCTGCGTAAATATCAGTTGTAACTTCCATGGCAATGTTTCGCTGCCCACTTGGACTAGAGAGAGTCTTTTGGGACACCCTGTCTGTAACCACCATGCCTGTGGGTACCGTCGGTCGGGGGCGATGTTGACGCTGAGAAGGGCCTCTCGGTGCTGTTCCCGTTCCAGCACGACCCGTCGCACCTGTTCCTACAGCAGTCGATGGTGCGGACGTCCAACGCCTCCCTCACGACCCCCGTGGTGTCGGTCACGGCACCCGGAATGTCAGCCATGGCCGCCTATCCGTCCTCCCTGGCCGCTGGCTTCCCCCGAGTGAGTGCCCCGCTGAGTAGGCGTCACGGCGTTTGGAACACCGTTTCCGTCCGGTGTGTTTAGCGTCCTGGCCCGCTCATGCATCAAAAGTTGTCCCGAAGTGGTAGAGGTCGTCCTAGAGGTGGTCCTCGACGTTGTCCTAGACACTGTCCTTAACGTCGTCTTCGATGTGTGCGCAGCATATTACGACCACTTCATCACCGTACCATTTCCTTTCCTAATTGTTTTCACTAACGATGTTCCTGTAAAGCTATCGCGTTTCATCGCGCTGGGTCAAATGAATGTGCTTGTAATTTTTAGATGTTGGAAACACACCAGCCGGAGACGCGTTGCAGGCACCTATTGTGTGACAAACTTGTTCCAAGACAAAATATGATAAAGTCTTCGCAGCGTGGCAAGATCGATTGCTGGCAACGGACGTCCCGTAGCAGAATGCTATTGCTGCTTTCGTACGCACTGTTGTCCTGAATGTTCCAGACGAGAATGAACGACGCGTGTGAGCGCTAGTAGTTATTTTGTAAAATATGACATAAATACTTTATAAATTAGTTGTTCCCAAAACTTGGAATTTTTTTTTGTAGAGGATGGGCAACATTGTTTCTAAGTCAAACTTCATTGAATTTTGTCAAAAGTTTGAACGTTCACTGAACCGGGCGAATCTCGAGATTTGGCAAAAGGTTTGCGACATCCCTACCTGCAATGACTTGCATTGCCGTAGAGGTTTCGGGGTTCTGAAGGTGGGATGTGAAGACCGTATTTTCTCTCCGTGTTCCAGACGACTTCCCCCTCAACCCCGAGCTGGGCCTGTCTGGCTTCAACTCGCCGGGGTTGATGCACAGCTGGTCGACACAGGGGCCCCTGGCCACAGCAGTGCCTTCGGGGCACTCCAGTCGCACTCCAGGTGAGGGGCAGAACACGCCCGTGAACCCATAAATCCGTGGTCATCACCGGTCAGCAGATACATCCCTCGCACATCAGACGCTACTGGCGCCTAATGTGCGACGTCTACACAATAGATGCTACGGGTACATCCGTCACACATTAGACATTATTGGTGCCTAATGTGCAACGTCGCACAATAGACGCTACAGATAATGTATTTACTCGAGTAATAGCCACACTATTTATGAACAAGGCCTTTGTGTCTGCTTTCCCACAGTACACATATACAGCCAATCATTGCGTTGCGCATAAATAACATAGCGAATAACAAGATCGAGAACACGATTCTTTATGCAAATGCAATCTTCGCAGATGGTATCTTCGCACGAAAGACGTTATCTCTGTCCTGTAAACAGCTGAACTCATGCTGTCGATCGCAGTGATTGTCAATCTGTGTGCTTCGCGAAAAGCGAACACTCAGGTTTTCTTCATAATCAGTGCGGCTATTACTGAAGTAAATACGGTACATCCGTCACACATTAGACATTATTGATGCCTAATGTGTGACATCGCACAATAGATGCTACAGATACATCTGTTGCACATTAGACATTATTGGTGCCTAATGTGCAACGTCACATATTCGACGCTACAGATACATATGCTGACACATTAGACGCTCTAGGTGCCTAATGTGCGACGTCATACATTAATGCTACACATACTTCTGTTACACATTAGACGCTATTGGTGCCTAATGTGCAACATCTAGATTAGTCGCTACAGATACATCCGTCACACATTAGAGCGCTATTGGTGCCTAATGTGCGACATCACACATTAGACGCTACAGATACATCAGTGTACATTAAACATTATTGGTGCCTAATGTGCAACGTCGCACATTAGCCACTATTGGTGCCTAAAGGGCAAAGCCGCTCATTAGATGCTATTGGTGCCTAATGTGCGACGTCCACGATTAGACGCTACAGATACATCCATCACACATTAGATGCTATTGGTGCCTAATGTGTGACATCCCACGATTAGGCACTTCAAACACATTTATTGCACACTAGATGCTATTGGTGCCTGATGTGCGACAACATGCATTAGACACTATAGATACATCTGTTGCACATTAGGCATTATTGGTCCCTCATGTGCAGCGTCGCACAATAGACGCTACGGATACATCCGTTGCACATTAGACGTTATTGGTGTCTAATGTGTGGCGTGCGCATAATAGACGCTACGTATACATATGTTGCACATTAGACATTATTGGTGCCTAATGTGCAACGTCACATTCGACACTACATAACATATGTCACACATTAGACGCTCTTGGTGCCTAATGTGCGACATCATACATTAGATGCTACAGATACACCCATCTCACATTAGATGCTATTGGTGCCTAATGTTTGACATCATACATTAGACGCTACAGAGTACATCTGTCGCACATTAGACGTTATTTGTGCCTAATGTGCGACATCGCATCATTAGCTATTATTGGTGCCTAATGTGCAACGTCATACATTAGATGCTACAGATATATCCATCGCACATTAGACACTATTGGTGCCTAATGTGCAACGTCACATATGAGACACTACAAGTACATTAGTTGCACATCAGACGCTATTGGTGCCTAATGTGCGACGTCGCACACTGGCCACTGACACATGCATCTGTCGTGCATCAGACATTATTGGCGGGGAGATCGAACTATGGGGATGCTTTGTCCAGCTTGTTTTCAATAGAGCTCGGTGTTTACCCAAAAAAGTCCTGCACATTTAATTACTCTCAGCCAAACGCAAGGCACAGACTGGGGCAAGTGCTGAATCAGCGTTCGGATCTAACTCGTGTTCAGTTGGCGCCTCAGTGATTGAACACGAACCCCAGCCGAGCACTGACACAGCGTTCGGCTACGTCAGCAAAATGCTGCTCCAGAAATGCAAAAATATTTTTTTTATAATTGTGTTGTTTTTGTGGGTGCACCTCCCTGCCGGTCTCATCTTGTCAGTGACTGAAGACACAATGACGAGTTCAGCGGCTCTTTTCAGATTTTGCGCACTTTTAAATTCGTAATCGTGTAAGCTCTACTCTTCCAGTTGCGTCAGCAGTCTACGCTTCATGGCTTTTGACACGGAACATTTTCGAGATCCCTGAGAAAAGTGTAACAGAGCGCCACAAAAAACTGTCACAAAATGTGTAACACAAATTTCATGAAAAAAAAAAAAACATAATTGAGAAGAAAGATAGAAACCTTTCACATTTCCCAATGTGAATTGAATCCAGTACCGCCAGATTTCGATCTGGACGTTCATGCCCCGTGCCAAAGGGGAGACTTGTTAACCGATAGTTACTTTGCTACATCAAAAGCGGGAAGCGAACGGGTAACCGCTTGACCATGTCACGTGTCACGCAAGAGATTCAAAAGAGTCGCGAGAGAGCGGGGAGGCGAGCAAAACCAATGCATTCTGTGTGTGCCGAGTTTATCTGTAGGATCGAGGTAAATTGAGCGTTTAGATGGAATTTTGTTTACCCGTTCTGAATGACACTCATTCGCTCTGCAAGAGGAGAGGTTTGCTCTTTGCACCTGATAAGCCCGGAGGCTGATCGGGTCGGTGGGGAAGTCAAGCTGCCGAAAAGAATTGTTTTTTTCTATGGGCTTTTTTTCAACTTATCGCGGTGGTTGTGAGGATTGCAGGTTTGTAAACCTTCAAAAGAAGTTTTGTTGGCTGGCTTTTAAAATTACCTGGCCTTTGGCCATTTTTCCTCAAGCTTGGTTCGGGGGACGTTGGACTTTGGCGGGCTTGCTGGAAGAGTTGAGTTTTTCCTTTTCGACTTGGAACTACGGGGGAAACTTGCAGCATTGCTGCAAGCTGCCTCCCTATTTGCTCTTATGCTTCCTAGCAGGATGAAGATTTTCCTTTTTATGTGCCGTGCGAAGCTTTGTAATCAACTTGATGACTCTTTGAAAGTTCAGCCCTTGTTGCTCAGAACTATTACATTTTATAAAATTGCCTGTTTGCCTTGTAATCACCAACTGAAATTACTGCTAGTCACGGAAATTGACCGAATCAAAATGTTGATGGCCTTGTCAAAAATACTTTTTAGAGACTATCCTAATGTGTGCTCTGTCTGTATAAATCACAATCGTTTTGTTAACAGTTTTTTTTTTTACTTACTTTTTTAATGTGGTTTATGGATTTTTTTATAGATGTTAAACACTGCTGAATACGAATATAGATGCAGCAAAACAAACTTGAAGTCCTCGACTTGTTATACTGGTGCAGGCTTTTAAGGTACTGAATTTGCAAAGATCCTGGCATAGCAATAAGATTTTTTCAGAAAGATACCTACTTTACTGTGGAGGGTAGCGGTTCTACTGTACACTGCTCAACACAGTTAATGCAAGCGGAATATCGACGCGTTTTCGGACCTTGCCCGGATGGGGTATTAACAAACGCCGTACCTTGCCACCTACACTGGTGCCCCACATAGGTCCGTAATTCCACCACACCATAGTTGTCGTCTACAATACTCAGAAAGGCAGGCTAAAGCACTTAGGAAGGAAAAGAAGTGCAGGCCAGACACCCGAGAGGGACGCCCGACCGTCCTCCACCTGTCGTAACCGTAGTTTTCACTGCGGCCTCTTGGTTGCGAGAACTAGGCAGGGAGGAACTGTGGCAATTGCTCGTTCGCATCGTGTTCTGCGGCATTGATGCGAGCGACACCGGACTGACTCTCTCTCCGTCGTCCCGTCTGCACAGTGGCAGCCCAGGTGTCCTGGGCTCCCACCTGTCCCTAGGGAGCGCCACGCCCCCCAGGCCTCCTCCCCGCTCCCCATCCGGATCAAGAGCGAGCCCATCTCCCCGCCGCGGGGAGACTCCTCCCTCCACGGGGGCGGAGCCTCGTCGGGGGGCCGCCCACCGTCGGCCCACCTCTCGCCCCCGGACAGCCCCCCTGACTCCCTCGACGTCTTCCTCGCCGGACCCCTCGGGCGACTACGACGGCGCCAAGCGCCCCCGGCTCTCCGCCGACGGCTGGCCGACGTAAGGCCGGGCCCCGGCCGACGAAAGGCCGACCTCCAACTCGGCTGTGGTGCCCTGCCTCCCCGTTTTGTCAACCTCCCTTTCTCCGAGGAGAGAGAAAGAAAAAAACGACACCGAGTGTGCCGCGCGTGCGCTTTCCGTGGGGGTCGTTCTCCTCTCCGTGCGTGTGTCATTGCGTGTTTGTGTATCTTGACTCTTTTTTTGTTTCCTTTCACCACCACCCGCTCCCGCCAATGGTTCTCCTCGTTTCCGACTCTTGTCGCCGTTTTCTTTCTCGCCATCCGACGCCAGCGTACCTCGTCTGAACGGTTGGGGCCGTCGCGACTTCGATGCCGGCCACCCGCAGCTTCGGCGACCCGTTCCTTGCGCGGAGCGGCGACTGGCGCTGCCGTACTTTACGCGGCAAGAGCACCGGTAAAGTATCGCGGGAAAGAGCTCGTAAAAACGTGCCCGCGTTTTTCATGGAAAGGCTCCCGTAAGTGGAGCGCGTTCATGTACAGTCGTAGCGCTTTGGTTCCCTCACGCTTTGCATTCGCTTTTGCCCTCTTTCCCCTCGAGGAGAAAGGGGGGTTTGAAGAAGAATCAGAGAGGTCACAGCTCCCGCAATGAATGCCGCCTTTGGGACGTTGCAGGAACGTTTTCACCGTAGCCTCGCTGCGGTTGTAAATAAGACGAGATAGATGGCAGCACTCGTCCCCCTCACTTCGACCAAACGGCGACGGTGGACGGCCGCACAACGCAGGCAGCGGCCTCGGGGAAAGGGTAGCAGGGGAAGGGGCTTCGAAAGGAGTCGGCGAGGGCGTTTTCTTTGGTCTCTACACGGGACGCAGCGGACGAAGCGGACAGACGAAACAAAAGCGTCGACAACAATCGTTGCGCGGCACCCTGCGCGATTTTCTTGCCCTCTGCCTTCAGCTCGTCGGGCCCTCCCCGGACATTTTTTCTCGGGAGCAGAGACATTGCCGATTTCTGTCGAAACGACACGGGGCAAGAGGCAGACGTGGTTCCAAGCTGCCGCACGTAGAGACTCTGCCAGCGTTGGTCGCGCCGAGGAGCGTAATCTTAAAACACTCGAGACGGGGAAAAAAAAAAAAAGAAGCCGTGTAGAGCGAGACGCATAGCGAGCACGTGTGTTATCCCGCCTCCTTCCCCCGAAAACGTCGGAAAGCCTTCGCCACAACCAGCCAGCTGACCAAGACGGCGAGAAATGTTTGTAGGGAAGAGCGCAGCACGTCGTGAATTTTCTGGCATACCAAAGTTAGTTGTTGTTGTTGTTGTTGTTGTTGCAGAAAGAGCCACACCTCTTTCCTCTCCCGCACCCGGCCTCCCTCTCCCCGAGTTTCCGCGCCCCCGACTGATCGGGGGAGATTTGGCGGAGGAAATTGGGAAGGGGGTGGGGGGGCGGGGCGGGAGGAGGGAGCCGCACCACGTGGCACAAACCCCAGTCGGCTTTCTAGGGCGCGCAGAGCAAAAGAGAAGCAGTTGAGACGACACGCCATATTTTTGGTAATTCCGCTAGCCGTAAAGCACTTACACCGCGAGCCTTGTTCTCCTCTCTTACCTCTCGTTTCCTTCTTTCCCTTTCACGCCGCCCTCCTTCCCCCCTTCCCCCCCCTCCGAGATTTCGGGGGAGGTGGGGTACAAAACGTGAGGGCCCCCCCTCCCCCCCTCCCCACTTTGCAAAAACTGCACGTGTCGTGTGTGTTTAAAAAAAAAAACAAAGTGCATGTGTTTCTAGTGATTGTAGTGCTCGTGTGCCTTTTTGACCGCAGATACACAACATGCGGCGTCGAGAAAGATACGACACCAAGAGGAGAAAGGGAAAGGAGAAAAAAAAACGCATATTTCCCGCTGCGGCGTTGCCGCCGCCGCCAGCGCGCACCACTGGCGATCATGCGTCGAGGTCTCAGTACTATTATTATTATTATAATTATTATTATTATTATAATTATTATTATTATACACGCTGCATATAAATATATATACACATATATATATTTCATACTTGAAAGCACATGCTCATCCCCCTTTTTCTTCCTCGCCCCTTCTTCCCTGCACCTCCTGAAAGAGCCGACCATTTTTTTATGAATGTCCGGTTGACCTGTTGATGTTTTCGGATGACAGCCAGCGCCTCTCAGTTGAAGGCAGGAGGTGGCGTGAGAGAGGCCACTTGAATTTTGTTTCAACAGGCTCGCATTCGTCTTTTTCCCCCGCGCGTCGTCATAGTCGTCTGTGTTTTCCGTTGCATGTCTTCCTCTCGCGGAATATGGACTTTTGCGTTTCTCGCCGTTCCGGTTTTCGTTCTGCCCGTGAGCCCCTGCCGCTTGCCGACGAACGAAGATGCAGAAACGGCTGTTGCCGCGTTTCTATTGGGTCGCCGAGCGTTTCGTTCTTCTTCCGCTTTGCATCTTTCACTCTGGACGTCAAAATCGTCGGGAGAAACGGACAAACGACGCAGGTTTCGTCGCATTCTTGTCGACGACTTTTTGATTGGCATTCTTTTGACGACAGCCGACAATGTTTTGCGGACGATCGTATCGGGGCACAACTTTTAAAGAAGAAAAGAAGCGCGATACACACACATGCAAAGAACACATCCTCACTTCCACACGCCATCAAGCGACGACGATGCCTTAACGAGAGAGTTGAAAGAAAGATGACAATGTAGACACTGTACGAAAAGAGAAAAAAAGAGAAAAAAAAAAGATCCCACATTGTTTGTTGTAGTTGTTAAAGTCGAACTGTTCAGAGGAACCAAGCCACACCGTAGAGTTGTAGACAATAGATTTTTTCCTTGGACTGTTGTTTGCTTTTCCTGCCTTACGAAACGTTGAAACATCTATGTTGCGGACATCTGCGACGACCGAAGCGAAACAGCGGCACATTTCTGTGAGGCCAACGAAAAAGACACTTCAAAACACATTCTCCCTCTTTGTTTTTGTTTAAGGGTTTAGAAATTCGAAAAAAAGGCAAAATAAGCCGTCGAAGTTACTGAGGGACTTTTTCCGCGACTCTTTTATTTATTGTGTCTTTTTAACGAAATAAAGGCGTAGACTTTTTATAGAATTGCACACGGCGTCGAAGAGGCTGGCATGATTGTCGTGTTCACGAGTAATTTCATTTTTTGTCTGGCGAGCTTTTTTTCCCCCTATCTTGTCATGAAGAGTTTTTAAAGCGCGTTTGTTGCAATCTGCCACCAGGGCAGGAAGTCTGGAACGCGCAGCAGTTTGTGTGAATATTTCCTTGCCCGAGTTTTGTAATCTATTGAGATGAGTTTAATATATTGCAGTGCAAGTTTTTTTCTCTCCTTTCTTTTGGTTGTCTATAATGTGTTTTCTATTTTTTGTTTCCTTCCAACACCCATTGTAATTTTTTTTTTTTTGCCATTCTTCTAATATTATATTTCGTGTTCTGTTGTTTCTCTTTTAGTGTAAAGATACATCCCTTCATGGCCCCCTCGTTCCCCCTTCACATATAATATATTACATTTTTTAAGTGTGTATAATAAATGCAAAAAAATGACTCTATGAATGTTACGCATATTATATATATACATATGTTTAAAGCGACAAAAAGGGGGCGAAGAGAGACGCGCGACAGCGTGGGGAGTTTTGCAAGGCCCCGCCTTCGCCGCAGAGGAATTTTTGAACGTGCAAAACGCTGTGCCATGCAGACATAAAGGCGTTGCTGAATTCGTTCTCGCATAGCAGTATTGAGAGTTTGTTTCCGCTTAATATTGTGCTTTTCTCTGTTTCAGTTTTTTGTGTGTGTGTGCCAAAGTTTCTCCAATATTTTCTTTTTTTCTTTGCGAAAGGAAGGATGCGTTGCGCAGAGTCTTCGCTTTCCCCTTTTGACCTCTTCCATCTCGCTCGTCGAAGAACTTTCGGTCGCCGAGAAAGCCGTTTTTGTACGGCGGGGTTTGTGGAAACGACTTTTTCCCTTTATTTCTTTCCCGCCCCTTAGCTTTTTGCGAATGATGCTGGTCATCACCTTACCGTCTGCCCTTTTAAAGTCGGAAGGTGCGCCGAACATGGGACAAACATGTCGTAGTCCAAGAGCCCTTGAAAAGAAAAGATCCGTGCATGTGCAATACGGTTGTACACTGTCTCTGAATCAAAACTGAACCCTGAGAAGCCAGAAAAACTATGAAGGGCCCTCCCCTTGCCAATCAAAAGACCCCTCCAACGTGCAATAGCTGCGTGCATACTTCGGGGAAAGACGCTACTTACAAATCTTTCGGCGAGAAACGTGAACTTGTAATGTGCGCTTGTACTTGAAAGAGGCCGTGCTTCGTGGAAGACTGCGAGTTTGATTGGTCATACGACGAGCCTCTACGATCGGCCCCAGCTTGAGTTTAAGAAGCCGGGAACCGGATTTCCTAAATTCATTTCGCAACAGCTGTGGTTACAAGTGTTCTCTGCGATGACGCGGCAGTTGCTGTCACGCGCGTGGCTACGAAAGGAACGTTGCCGTCTTTTGGGGAGAGAAACTCATGCCAGCCTCTTCCCCTCGAGAATGTTTTTTGTGACACCTCGTTCTCTGTTTTTCTTTATTTTTACCCCCTTCTTTCCCCACAGAGGCCAGATCGCGCACACTGTGTTGGTTGTTACATAGATTGCTCTCAGTGTGTCTGTTTGACTGATGGACAGACAAACACCCAACAAAAGAAGTAAGAAAGAGAAAAAAAAGAAAGATTACACTTCACACGAAGCAGATCGTTGTGTACTATTTTTATCTGCCTGTGAAAAAAAAAGAACATGAGAAGAAATAAATGCGGTTCATTCATGGCATCTCGTCACGTCTCGTTTTCTTGCGTGCCCCAAGGTATTCTGTTGTCGGTGCAAGTGACAAAGACTGTGACAAGGTATATATGGTTGCACCTCTTTACAGTATAAGTTGCTTTGCACCGTTAACAACCACTTTCAGTTATGCGTAGTGCAAACCAGGTTATGCATAGTGCAAACCAGAGCTCGTAAGGTGTCAAAACTTGCTCTCGCTTTGTGCCCTAGCAGTATTTCAGAACTTACCCGTGCCTAATGTTGCTTCACCCTTTCCTATCGGTGGGCTTGTCTGCTGTGGTGTGTTGGATCTACACCGGCGATACGTATCTGCAATTGCCCCTGAAGCACCGGGGGCTGTTTTTAAGCCAGCCATTCACCTGTCTCGCCCACATCATGTGACCCGACTGCTTTGGTTAAGAACAGTCGTACGACGAGAGTGACAGCCAGGGTTCTCCCCAGGAATTTCTGAGAGGTGGACATTACCAGGGGGGGGGGGGCATTCGTTTTTTGGTTCGTCGCGTCTGCTTATTGCCCCCCCCCGGGCACTGCCGGCGCGCGCCGCTGAGATAGAGAAAGAAAAAAGAAGAAACATGCCGTGCGCCCGCCGCTCTTTGAAGCAGTCTAGCAGCGGCGGCAGTCAGCAATGCGATAGCGAACGATAACGTGGCGGCTGCGGCGGACCTGCTGAGTACGATGGCGACAATCTGCAGCCATGTGCGCAGGCAAAATCGCATCGTCATCCCGCTAGATAAAAAGAAAAATCGAGTGGTGGGCGGTCAATTGGAGCGGTGGGCGGACAATCGGAGCGGTGGGCGGCCAGTCGGAGTGGTGGGCGGCGAAGCCACTGCCGCCCACCGTGGGGAGAACCCTGGTGACAGCGAATTAATTTTGTCTGCGAGTTGTATCTTGCTGCAGTCAGCTTTTGTGAAAAAATGAGCGCATCGATAAGTTCGAAAGGCTTCTTTACAGGCGTAAAAACTCCGTTTTTGAGAGAGTGGTGACGTTTATTTAATACCCCTCCATGAGACACCACTCTGCTTAGCAAGCGATCCCATGGTTCAGCCTGTCAGATTTGTCTCCCCGCCAAAAAGTTGTTCAATGAAATGACCACAACACTCAAAATCGGCGTTTCTCAAGTGTGGTCCGCGGACTCCAGGGGTCTGCGGCGATGTTGGTGGAGTCCCACTCTCATTTGGAGACTGATCTGCTGGAGACGGGTAAGGCACTGAAGGGGCTCGAAATCATCGAACCGAATGTCTTTGCAGCTGCAGTAAAGCTCTTGCGAATCGCAGTGCTCTCTTGCTGGCATATGAGTACATTTTCACTACAGATTTTCTTGGAGAACACGCCGCATTGCCATTTTCGCTTTCCACTGCGAATTGATGACTTCAATAGTTCCCGGTTTACAGCAACAAATGTTCCTCTGTGTATGTAACTTGTTTATTCAAAATACCTGAAAAGCCCATGCAAGAGCATTGCATCAAGGGCGTACTACATCATAAAAATTAAGCAGAATGCAAAGCTATACAATAAAAAGCTTTCAGCCTTTCCACTCTGGTGAAGAAGGAAGACCAGCGAAGCTGCACTGTGGTCAGACAACCTCAAGTACGACTTCTTGGACGACCTCAAGGATGACGTCTTGGACGACCTTAGGACGATGTCTAAAACGACCTCAAGGACAACTTCTAAGACAACCTCGAGGACGCACTGACGACCTAGGGGCACATCAGACGACCTCAAGGACGACTTCTAGGGACGACCTCAAGGACGACATCTCAAACGACCTCTAGGACAATTTTGTAGACGTTTAGGACGACCTTAAGGACAACTTCTAAGACGACCTCGAGGAAGACGTCAAGGATGACTTCTATGACGACCTCGAAGACAACCTGTCGGACGACTTCAAGGATGACCTCAAGGACGACGTCTAGGACGACCTCGAGGACAACGTCTAGGACGACCTCAAGGACAACCTCGTAGGGCGACCTCAAGGACGACCTCGGGGACGATCGTCGAGGACGACATCTATGACGACCTCGAAGAATTCAGCCTGTCCGGAAACCAGACTGTAAGGGTGACCTCACAGTGTCTGACTGTCTCAGTGACGACCTCCATTGTTGCACTGAACGTCTCAGCGACGTGACGCTCTCGCGCAACCTCGGTGCGTGACCCGGGCGCTCAAGTGGCGACTCTGCATTAGCCAGCTACGCGCTCGAGCTGATTGAGACGATTGCGCGTGCTTCAAAGTGCATAAAAAAGCGATTGCGCGTAAAAATGGCTGAGATGTCACCACTCAAGCAAAAGCGCGCGTGTGTATGAAGGCACTCTACCGGAGTGGAAAGGTTGCAGCCATCTATGAGCAAGGCTAGCAAGTTGGTTGTCTGGTTGCCGCCGTTGTTCATAGATGGCGGTACCTGTCCAGAGTTTTGTGTCGACATTTGTTTGGTACTGGACACGATCCTGGGGAACCTAGCCTTTAGCAGCTCCACTGTAAAAACTGCAATTCTTTGCACATTCTATGAACGTTGCACGTTGAGCGTTTTTGTTGTATGAACATGTTCGGGTGGCACTCGGTCGAACAACGTTTCAGCGAACGCCGACTGTTCATCGTAAGACACTTTAGCGAATGGTAGGCTGCCGCGAAACGGCGTTCACAGGTAAGCCAGGTGGGTTTACATTTTTGTAATGAGCCGCCGCAGACTGTCGCCGCGAAGCGGTGTGAGTAAAATAGTGCCCCAGGTATTCGCTGAAAACGTTGATTCGCTCAAATGACCGGTCGCTGTTCGCTAAAACGTCATTCGCTCATGTGATATGGACCGAACATGTTCAATGGGGTCCGAAAAGGACCCCCAAGATTATTGGGGGTGGGAATTTCGCTGCGACACAATAGTGTAAAAAACCGCTCAAAATTATTGTTCCATGAAATGGCATTGAAAAAAGTGATGACACAAATTTTTGTTGAACCTGAGATATGAACTTCTGCATCATTTCGTCGTGCCAAAAACGGTATTGCTGCAAACTTTGAGAAAATCGTCAAACCTAAAAAGCCAATGGACTTCTTTTTTTTCCTTTGGGATTTAAAGTTAATAAATGAAATTAAAATGCTGTATTCTAGCCATATTGCACTAAGATAAAGAACATTCATTTTTTTACACTAACGCTTATTTACATTGCAAACTATACCTAAACAACATGCCCAAATGTACTGTAGCGTACTGTGAAATCCCGAGAGATAGCCCACCTAACATCAACAGCCAGGGCCTGATTAAGAGATTTCGGGGCCCTGGGCTAATGCTGGCCAGGGACCTGAAATTTGAGATCATGATGAGGATGATAATGATGACGACAATAATGATGACGATGATGATAATGTTGATCAAAAATGAAAAGTTTCAGTAAAAAAAAAACACCTACTTTATTAAAACGTCTTTGCTTCGAATGCCTAGAAATGTATTAAGTTAGCATGATAACTTTTAACAATATATACAATGAAATTTCTGACCATACAGTATATACATTCAGTATCGTACCGAGTACAATCTTATGTATTCCCCTTTGCAAGCGAATGACTCGTACTAAGGCTGAAAATGAGCTAGTCCAATCAAATCTAATCAAACACGCTAAGTCACTGCGTTATCCGCGCATATGTGCACGTCTTCAACTCAGCAGAACCAATCAAGAGGCGATGTGCGGAAATCCCTGTGTTCGTGGCTCCTCTCACCATAGACGTTGCACTCAGCAAGTGGCTCTTGAGAATGATTGCCATATGTGTTCTCTCTAGGCAGGGCCGTGCTCTGGGGTAGGCTGCGTACAATGCTTTCTCGAAACAGACAATTTTTAAGTGAAACAAATGATGCATGCACATGCACCAAGTGGGACACGCATTTTGGCAGTTGTAAGTTGGGTGGTTGTAAGGTACGTGTCTGGTTGTAACTCGAAAGAAAAAAAACAATGTGGATTAGGTGATTGTCATTGTGCCGCTATCTGAAAAGCAAAGTGGCAAGCAAAAATAAAAAAATAGAGTGCTTACAGACGCGCTAACAAAAAGTAACCCCTTAACAATCGGTTACCGTAAAGCGTTTTCTGTTGTTAAGCCAAATGATTGAGGCTTCAAAACACCCCAATGCCACCCAGAAAGTGCAGACGTTCAGTATGATTTCCCCACCCCCTTCGAAATATCGGTTTCTAACGACCCGCAAAAAAGAAAGAAAATACTGTTGTTGCCCACTTCTGCTTTATACAGTGTACAAACCGCGGTGGAAGAATAGGCCTCCACAGCCAATCAAGTGCAAGTTCAGAAGTGACGTCGCCTGGCTCCTCTGGCGTGTATTAGTGCGTGACGACACCTCTGGACTGGTGCTTGATTGGCTGTGGAGGACCCCTAGCCTTCCGTTGTGGTTCAACGTAAGATGAAACAAAGTATGGTTGGCGCTGGAAAAAGTTAATTGACCCTGCAGAGGAAAAACCTATTGAAGAAGCCGACATGAAATTGATGCCACTAGTGCTTCGGACGCGCTGGTCGACGAGTGGCGGCTGTCCCAGGCCAAATTGATTTAGTGACTACAGGCGGAATTGCTTGACGTGCCAGCAACAAACACACAAGAAAGAGCGGAAAATGCCTCTTTTGCGGGGGCTTTTGCACCCGAGCGGGGAGAAAGGGCTACCTGAGTGAGGGGCCCCCAGTGCAAGTGTTCCGCCGCCAGGGGCCGGATCCAGAACTCCGTTTTGCCGGGGGGGGGCGGACAAACTTGTAAGGATACTATTTTCCCATTCATTCTCGCATGCACCGGCGGGTCCACCCATGTCAAATTGCCCTCCGAGAAGGGGGAGGGACTGGCCGACTTGGTTTGGGGGTCGCGCGCTGCCCCCGAGTCACCCCGCCCCCCTGTGAGGGTCCGCCACTGCCCCCCCCCCCCCCTGCTTTCTTCAGGTGTGGCCCTGGACTCCAGCCTCCCTAGCCCCTCCCTGAATGCAGGGCTGGCAGGAGCAAATCGGGTGTCAAAGTGGAATTGCTAACTTTCGGTGTACAATCAAGAAAAGTTTAAAAAATTGCCATTTTTATATAGGTTGTGTCCCTTCCAAGCTTGTTATGATGGTGAGGGGCAACGAAGCAAAGATTACTGTACTTCTTCATTCGCTTATATCTTGTCATAGCTAACTAGTTGCATTTACGCCGAAGCCATCATTGATCCCAACACTACTATTACTACGGGTGGGCTATCTTTCGGTGTTTAAAAGAATATAGCAAATCAAGCCAAAAATATGGGTGGGCTATCTTTCGGGGGTAGGGCATCTCTCGGGATTTTACGGTAGTGTGAACATTGCATCGTCAAGGGTTGTAAACTGTTAAAACTACCGAAGAGTTTAAAAACAATTTGAAAAAGTTCAAGAAACTCCCGCGGCGCGCGTGGGGGTGGCTCGCACGTGGATGTCCTGGTTGAGCGGTTGAGCCCAGGGTTGAGCCGTTGCGCGCACAGAGTTGGTCGTGGCCAGGGGCGGATCCAGAACTCCGTTTTTTTTTTTGGGGGGGGGGGGGGCGGAACATTTTTAAGGATACTATTCTCCCATTTTTTCTTGTGCAAGGGGGGTCCACCCATGTTAAATTGCCCTCTGAGAAGGGGGTCGACTTTGTTTGGGGGGGGGGGGGGGCGGTGCCCCTTGCTTGCCCCCTACCTTGGATCCGCCTACTGGTCGTGGCGCACAGTTGTGGAGCGGGCTGAGCAGAGTTGGCAGAGTTGAATCAAACCTAGCCGGAACTCGGTGTATTCGGCGCTCTGTGTGGCTACACTGGGCTGCAGATTGGCGCTCTAGCCGTCACGATCCAATCCAACCTTTTTAGAAAGACAGAAAGAGGGAAAAGGGGGAGAGAGAGGAGGCAGGGAAGGGGAAGGGTCGCTGTGGCGAGCGGAAGGGTTGTAGAGTAGCCGTAGTGGTGGTAGTGGTAGTTGCCATTTTACGTTTAAAAAGTCCGTAGCCACGTGGCGTGTAGGCCGTAAACGAGACAACCCGAGCCCGACACATTGTGCTGCACCGGGGCCGCGGTGATCCTGTTCCAGTGACGCTCAAAAAGAAAAGTGATGGAGTAGGCAGAGTGCCACTAGTGCTACGGGGAAAACAGATACCCCCCCCCCCCTCCCCCAGTGCTACGAGGAAAACAGATACCCCCCCCCCCCGAATGAGCTACGGACCACGGACCCTACCGAGTGCAAGCGCGGATTAGAGTGATAAGCTTCGCTTTTCATAGTGTTTTTCTTTTCCTTTTTGTGTTCTTTATCCGGCACCTCCTTCTCTCATCACTTTTCCGCATTCGTCGCGGCTGGAGGCAGTGACGGCGCGATCGCACGGTCAGCGGAGCATTTGAGAGCTGCGCCACTTGTTGAATGCGCTCGTTGTCCTCGTTTAACTCGGTGCAAATTCAGTCTGGCGTCGCGTGCTTGAGGACATTTTCCTCCCTTCGCACGAAGCGTTCCGTCAATGTCCAAGTTGCTCGTCGGCCGACGCCTTCTCGCGGTCTGCTCGAAATGGGAACCTCTCTCGTCGTGCCGGCAATGGTCCAACATCGGCAGTACGGCGGACCGAAAGCTCATCGCTTGTCAGAGTCGGATTTTGCCGGTAAGTGCTGGACATTTTGCGAAGGTTTGAACGTCGAAACTTTGTCTACTCTGAAACGGGAGCGCCGGGCATCGAGAAAAGACCTCTTAATGTTCTTTTCCCGTTCTCGGTCTGGTTTCTACAAATTAAGTGCCCTCTACGCAACTTAATTAGCTGCTATTTCCCCGTGGCATCGCCGTCAGAACCAGTTTTTAAGATGACGGGCTTCTCAAGTAGGAAGGGGTGAAGGAGATAGCTTGCTCAATCTGTCTCCAAGTAACTTCAAAGTTCCGTCTCGATTTTTTTTATCTCTCTCTCTCTCTATCTCATATATATATATATATATATATAAATAGTGTTGGTGAGAATTTGATTAAAGAAACTATGGATCCTAGCATGTCTGTGTTTTGCTCAAGTTTCGGGAGAGAACAGCACCTCTCATTTCCTTAGGTCCCAGAAAATATGTCAAACTTAAAATCTTCACATAGTAGTCAGGAATTTACATCTGAGAACTTCATAAGTTACACATCTAAAGAAGAGAACAAAAAAATAGGTCTGTTTAGAAATTACAGAGAAGATGCAAGCGAGGCTGGTGAACTTTCAACATTGTAAAACCCGAGACGTAGGACAAAAAAGTTGTCCCCTTCTTTTTTGTCCTACGTCTCGGGTTTTACAATGTTGAAGGTCTGTTTTCATTATTAGTGCTGGACGTCAATTAAAAGTTTTATCCAGATCAATTGCCACACTTTAATCAATGGATTAATCGGTTTTGTAAATTCCCACGCATAATTGTAAAAATTAAAATAAATAATCAAAATTATATGTTTTGCCTCTGCTGAATATGTAATGAATGGCACAGTACAAATTTGGATTTTTAAATCAACCTTGATGTCTGGTTGAAGTCCCCCACCGCAAATTATTACTTCATCCGCAGGGGCAGAGAGGTTTGTTGATATTCTCCGGCAATGGCGAACTCCTCGGATTCTTCGCAATAGTCTCTGCTGCGCTAAGCGGAAACTCACAATATTGAAGTGGCGGCATCACGTATAACTTTCTCCACTTGTTCAGAGTTACAATTTTTACCGCTACAGTTTACTTCAGGTAAAAATTTCTTCTAAAGCTTGCCTTCATACAGGTGTACTCGTCCACATCTGCGTGGTAAAAGCGCTGCATTTTGACTTTTCTTTTTTGTTTGCCAAAACTTAATTGAATTACCAGTTAAAGAAAATTAATCATGATTAAAGCATTAATTCATTAATCGGATAGGTGAATCGACCAGATGCCCAGCCCTAATTATTATCACTATCGTCGTCATCATCATTTAACTTCCTTGAGGGCGCAATTGGGAAGAACGTTAACTTGAGACCCGACAAGATAATCGGGGGGAATCGGATGTTCAGCTGAGACGTTATCATTCTTTTCCAAAGAGGTGCTTTTCAAAGAATTTGAGAAACCTCAGGTTTTGTCTATGATCCCTAGTTGATAGCGATGTTGACTGATGCGCTGCTCTCACTTATCTCAAAGACAAGTTTACCTGACTATTTACTTCTGGGTAGAAATGTGGGGAAATGGAATCCTGATTACGCTGAATAATACAGCTTTTTACTTTTCACTAAGTATTTACAAAGACTATTCCCAAACACAAATTATATCAATTCGGTACCTTTTAAATGAGAACATTTGATAATTGTGCACAGTACGCTGGATCCCTTGTGTAAATATTGCTGTTATCTTTTCCAATATCCTTTCACTTCCTGGTATCACTGATCATGAAGGCAATCACACTAAGTGAAGCTAGAGTGAATGTCATTGAGCGACATTAAGGGGGCTACTTTTCTGGTGATAGAGGAGATAATGCTAGCATGAATGAAACTTCCGTCTTGTTTCTGAAGTTTGATGAACCAGAAATTTACCAGGGATCAGCATTTTCAAGGAAAAACTAAGAGCTGCCCTCTGGAGTGTTGGAACTCTGTATTATAGCTGTGTCTGACCAAATAAATTTGATAAGAGGTTGATAAAAAATACAGTTTTGGAATGTCAAAGATATTGTTTGTGTGGAAGCAGTAATCACATTTTCTTTGTCAGTGCGTGGCTGCATGCAAGAATGACTGGAGAAAATATTTGTCTGTAGTATATCACTAACAGATAAAATAATGCATTAGACAATTGTCCCTTTTCTTTTTGTACTGTTTTACATATTTTTTTGCATATCTGCTTGTAAGAGTATACAAACCTTTCAAAAACATCCTGCTAGTGTGCTCTCAGTAACATTTCATTTTAAGAGGACTATACACCAACTCATGTTTACAAACAAACCGGAGCGCCCGCAGCGCCCCTAGCGGACGCCACCGGCGCCGCGCATGCGCGGTGGGGGTGTGGGCAACAAGCTCGCCGTCGCCCATAAACAAACCATTGAAATGCGATGTTGTCGGCGTTGGTGTGAGTCCCCCTGCCCTTTATTGCTTTCGAATTGTTGATTCTACGTCTTCCTGGCAATGTCTGACTACATGAGCGGCGTCAGCGAAATTAACGAGGCTCGTTACACCGCAAAACTTCGCGTGAATAATCTGACATGCGGCGATTCATTCCGCGTGGACGCCGCAGAATGTACGCTAAAGCCTGACTCACATGATGAGATTTTGCTCGCAATTTTCAGTCGCGAAGTCGCTCGGGCTGCAAAAGCGTGAACCGTAGCTGAGATGGTCGACGTCAATACTGAAAATCGCAAGCAGAATCGGACGAAGTGAATCAGGCATAACAAGTCGGTGATGGCCGCTGGTAACAATAATCAACATCTCCTTGTATCTACTGTTTACGTGGAGCCTGCTTACCAACCTTCAAACTTAAGTCTTTTGAGGCCTGCACTTACTTCTTATCGCAAGTACCGGGCCAACATTTCGTCTACGGGCCGGTGTCGTCTAAAAGAGCAGACGACAAGCAGAAGTGTTTGAAAGAGCAGACGACAGTTCGAACGATCAGACGGCCGTTCGAACTTCAAGACGCACTGAACGTAGTCCGCAGGTGGGCCGTACAACTTGACGGTTTTCCGGCGTTTATGTTGGAACAAAACAAATAACTCTGATGACCACAAGTATCCGTGAATTCAACCCAAAGTGCTTCCCCCCAAGCAATTGTGGTCCGGCGGCGTCTGGTTTACCATTTTTACAGCACATATCCACGGTCTCGGACGAACCGAGAACATGAAAACTGATCTTCAAACCTTTCTCGACTCTTTTAGTACAGCCCCAGTCGCGGCGGTTTGACGAAAAGGCATGTTTTCGTCAGGTTCCTTTCAAAACAACGCAGGAATACACGCCTCATATGGGGCCTTCCGCCCACAGCCCCAGACCGGAAGTGCGACCGACGCGCCACCACCGCGCCGTGACGTAACAGAGATGAGTTCGTGTATAGAACGGGTCACTTGAGGCAAACTTCATTATCCCAGATGAAAATATCTAGCAAGCATACAAAGAAGAAAATATCTTGCACAAGCATACACTAGAGGCAGTTCCTAAGCTTAGAAGCGTTTAATTCACCCCGTGGTAGTTACCGCATTGCATGCCTCCAATGTCATCGCATAGTTCCAAGTTCACAAAAAAAAAAAAAAATCTGTCGTCTCTCGAAAAAGAAACAAAAAACTATTATCGAAGCTTTACACACATCTCCTGCGAGGCAGAAACTTTTGTTTCCTTCTCTCCCCAATGGACGGGAAAGGGTCTAGGACAAAAGTGAGAGCGCGAGCATGGAGAGCAGGAAGTTCTGTGTCGCTGACCCCCTGGTCATGTTTACGCCTGTTTATTTGGGAAAGCAAGATAGTCCTTGTTGCATTTCATCTAACTCCTTTCCTTTTTCTTGTTTTTCTTTATCGAGGGACCTGAACGAGATACGAGTGTCTGCTATTGAATCGTCCAAGGACGAGTGCAAGAGCAAAGTGACAACAGTCTGCGAGGCCATCTTGCAAGGGAGGACACTGAACGGTAAACAAAACGTGACTGCCCGGGACCGTCCTTTCATCTCATTTACAAGCAGAACTGCACCTAGGTATCCTTTCTCAGTGTTGGTCTTCGAAACGTGAGGCTAGAATGTTTTCTTCCACTTTTCTTCTTCTCAGTTGGTTTTGTTCTATTCGTGGCCTGTGACACACATCTGGATTTATCTTGAGGCAAGGCAGGCAGCAGCCTGATAGGCGTGTGGTAGATTTCTCTAGATGCTTAGGGTAGTGGCCACTTGCGTGCCAGGTTCGAGGCACATGTGAACGGAAGAACGCAGGTTATGCACGAAGAAGGGAGCAGAAAGAATTGACCTACGAAAAATATAAAGTATTCGTGGGATGTTGGCTCAAGGAGTGGATAACATTTGATAAGGCCTTTCACTAACTTGCTTTACTTACCCAAATAATAAATAAAAAAAATGCATGCAAAAAAAAAAAGAAAGTCAGTGCCATGGAGTTTGAGTTTACATTTAATTTATGTTACCTCGAAATATGCACAATAGCTTAGCTTATTAGCATATTTACTTATTATGGTCAATCCAGAACCAGTACTTTAGTGGAAGCACCTTCCACCTTTCTCCACTTTAGCAATGCAAATGCTGGAGAGGGGGCAACCACCTCCAGCATTCAGTCTGCGTAAAGTGGAAAGGGTGGGAGGAGGAGCTTCCCTGAACTCCGAACCGGTCACCTACGATAGTTCTTGGAAATGGGCGTATTGGCCTCCTGGTTTCTCTAGTATTTCTGAGCAACCTTTTCTTTACCTTATTTTTACTATTCGTAGTATGTGATCTTGTAAACTAATAAAAAAAAATCGTAATAAACATGTGATTGTCTTTTTTTTTTTTTTTGCAGATAACAAGAAAGCATTTGGATACTGGAGCCAAGGACTCACTGAGCTACGCTGGATCAGTTACGATGAGGTGTGCATTGTTCCTTTGGCGCAAACAGGAAGTCCAGTCGACTGCGGAGGGGGCCGTTCTAGCAAGCAGTCTTAGTAGAACCAATCTGTGGGGAGCAATGGATGGATAGATCGACATTTGACTTCCCCTACAAGTTGGGCAACGACTGGCGCCATCTAGACCCCACAACCTAAATCTTAAACTGCTAAAAGGTTGCCTTAATTACAAAGAACCCCGAGAATCAGGCAACGTAGGGGAAAGTGGAAGCACGGGACTTGTGTGTTTCGTGCTGTCTTTTATTTTACCTTAGTCTCGGAATTCTTTGCAACAACATTAATTTACACCAGCTCGTTCGCACACTTACATTTTTGTTTGCTCATGGTGGCCAATTTCTTTCTTAGTGGCTCGAATTGCAACAGGTGGCAAACTGCTGCAGGAAACATGTTAAAAAATGCTAGTCCACCTAATCTGCTTGTCAGCTTGCAGCAAACAACTAGGGTAGTTTGAAAAATTAATCGCAAAGGTAGTTTCTGCCAATATTTCACCAAGAAACTTGACTTAATCTCTGAAACAGCACAAAATAAGGTCAAAACAGCTGTTCAGATTATTTTTATTTTATTTTTTCGGCTAGAAAGCTTTTCTAAGAAAACTCACCTCTGGACTGGTGTGGGTCCTGAGTCCTCCAGTTAATGATTCCTGACGGTCATTAACTGGGATGTTGCTAATTTGGCATTGTATGATGGCCCAGCTGTTGGAGAAATGCCAGCAGTTTGGTTCGGGCCTCCTTGGTCTGGGACAGGAGCCCGAGAAGAGCATCGTCACCGTGAACTGCCGAGGAAGTCTCGAGGTAAGTGTCGACCCCGCCTTCCTTTTTAGCAGTTATGCAGTTCAACAGTTGACCAATTCAATGGGTCGAAACTCCCTCGTACAATACAGGTGTGCTCTCAAACGCTATCCAGGTGTAATTCTTTTTATTGCAAATAATTCAGTGAACAGTGAAACTTTTTTGCAAAGATGTTTTTGAGTGGTGCATTTATCATACAGTAAAACCTCGTTATAACAAAATGGGATATAACAAACCAATGGATATAACAAAGCAATCATAATTCCCCTTGCTTGCTAATAGTGGGAAGAAATGGACATTGGCTATAACAAAGTAATGGTTATAACAAAATAGTTACGACCGCTCCTTCAACTTTGTTATGACGAGGTTTTACTGTATTCAAATTTCATGAGTGTAAGTTTTGGAGAAAATATATTTAAGCCTGAAAACACCCGTCTTTTTTTTTTCTTTCTACGGATAGAAAGGGAAACTGCCAAAACCGTCTGATTTGGGCTGTTTTCGCTTGCATCTGCTGGATGCCAGCTTTCGTGTTTTTGCTTTACGTTGTGCCGTCCGTGAGTGGCTGCGTGACCCAGACGGTTTATGCCGTTTTCCTCCGTGTGCATGAGAAAAACAGATTTTTTTTTATACTTAACATTTTTTTCCTGATGATAAATGCACCACCTAAAGACACCTGTGTGAAAAGTTTCGTTGCTATCAGTTTATCGGTTTATTTATGCAAACTTCTTTACGGCCAAACGGCACTCGAGAACACCCCATAGATTGGAGCTAATCATACAGCTGATATGAGGCCAGATAAGGAGCAATAAGATGGAATTTCCGGGTGATAGCAACCCAGAAAAGGAGTACAGTCAGAGCTGAGCAATAAGATGGAATTTCCGAGTGATAGCAACCCAGAAAAGGAGTACAGTCAGAGCTGTCTGTCGTCAAGTCACTTTTATATCAGTATTATTTTTATATTGATTAGAATCTTGAGCTATGATGTTTGCGCAGCTCTACATTCATACGCTGCTGTGCCGTGCTCTCGGTTCGTGTTGTTTAGAAAAGTATACACACCCTTTCAAACATGCCTGCTGTGTAGCAAGAATATCTTAAAATGACGCTCATTCTCGACCTTGGCTTGCATCGAGCCTGGCTGGTACGTCAGTGTGGTGGCATCGCAATATGGTAGTTTCTTTATCGTAACTCTGCTGGTCCACGTTTGCATTTTGTATTTGTCTTATCCTTTTAATAAAATATATGAATGCAGAAGCAGGTGACGCAGGTGGCGACATGCAAACAAAACCTTCTTCAGCAAGTCTCAAAATCTCAACCTGTCCCCGCCCCTCCCTCGTAATTCTCAGCAGGTACACCTGCAAAGCAGAGGGCCAGAATGGTGTGTAATAAAATATGTGCCATAGTGGCACGAATGCAGTGCACACTTGTTTGTTTTAGGAATTCGGCTCCTCGAAATACTCGACGCGTTGCACGCAAGAGCGTCGCTCCGGCGATTCTGGGAGAGGAGGAGGGGGGCTGGTCGCGTGGAAAGGGAAAGTGCACCGTTGCGTTGCGTGGCCAGCGAGGCGTAGAACAAGCGAAAAGGAAGGAACGAAAAAACCTTATTCTTTTTTTTTTTTGTTTGCATATCTGCCAGTCGTTTGGATGCGCCTGGTTACTTCGTTGCCTCTTAAACCCCACGCGATTGTTGAGTGCACGCACGTACACCGAGGCACGGAGTTGATGAGGCATGCAGTGAGAGTGGACATAGCGCGTTCAATTCAGACGAAACTGTTTTACAGCGATAGCTGCCATGGGCTCTTCCCACCACTGGAAATGACGCCCATTGTTGATGTTGTAGTTGGCGATGTAGGGCGTCTGTCGTCGCCTTGCCAAATCGTTGAAAACGATTGCCCGCCGCCCGTGGTAGTCGAACCTGGGTCCGCTGCGTGCGAAGCGGAGGCATTACCATTGATCTATGCCACAGCATTAACAACTTGCTTTAAACTTGGGGGGGAGGGCCTTTGTTGTAACCGAAGTCGACTGCATGCACTCTCTGGAAAAAGGAAAAAGCAGATAACAAAATGCCGTCGTAGCACTGTGAATGCCGAGAGCTCGTGCGGGGAGACATGCTTTCGCGTGCTCCAGTACAAAAAGAAACAAGCGTTTGGAACAAAACGAATGTCCATTTCGTTCAGAACGCTTTTGTTCACACACTACACAGTCCGTGAATGCGACGGCCATTTTTAAAGACTTGTCGAAACATGTCGCAGCTATCGGTGCGACTGTACTGTGAATGAACACGGGACAGCTCAATTATCTTTTTACCTAGTTTAAGTTTGCTTTTTGTTCAAATTACCCTTCCTCCCATCTGGTTTCCAGCAGTGTAAAAAGATGAAAGGAATTAAAACTGGTCAATTTTTGTAATGGGATGCAAGAGTTGGCACAGAACATTTTGGTCAGCATAGCTTGCACTCCAATTTTCGCTGAAAGTCTTTATGTAATCCAATGGCACGGAACGGTAGGCTAAAGCGGTGGCTATGCCGAAAGCAGTAACCTGTTCCTCATGTCATCTTTTTTTTTTTTCTGACGATTAACTTGAATGAATGGGAGTGGCACACTGACGGTCACTTGGGGTTCCTGTGGTAGCATCGTATTTATATTATTTCTTAAAGTTTGATGCCCCTAAAAAGTCAGAGTTTACGGCAACATTATATTTATGCTTCTAGTTATGGTTATACTTTTTGGCGTCCTCGAGCGGAAGCAAATCGAACGTTCGCTTTAACCTCGAACCCTATTGGGGACCTGCGCCGTGAAGTTCGTCGTCCTGTCGGATGGAACGGCGCTCTGAGCTGGAAATGTTTACGATGTTTACGACGAATGTAGCTTCATGTGGCACGATTTTCTAAAAGACTGCACATCCATTTCCCTCTTCTGCAGTATGCGGTGTCCCACTACTCGTTGTCAATGTTCTCGATGACATCCTGCCCGATCACCGCAAACGCCGACAAGGATGCCATTGCGTTTGTGCTGGGACAAGGTTCGTAACTCTGATATTATTTTTTAAACAAGTGCCAATCAGCTTTTCAGGGTGCCTTTGAAAGAAAAGAAAAACAAAACAGCAGGCAAACAGGCAACTATGTTGCAAGCGCTTGCTCTATGTTGGAAGGCGTTTCGGCTCTCGGTGACGATACAACACCAGACGAGCACCAGACTGCTGAGACTCGTGCGTACGAGGAGCTTTCTGGAATGTGCACTAGGATTTGGCGCAGCTGCGTGAACAGGACTATCTACGACATTTTACGAGCGTGGACTGTTTCATCCTCGGTCAGCAAGCTTGGGCCGAGTCGTGACTCTGCAACAGCAGTAACGCTTTTTGTCGTTCTCAGCACTAATGCCCATTGAGAATGCAGAGTTGATCTGGAAATAACCCTGAGTTGAGATGCTGAATGCTGCTGTAACCATTCTTCCTTATTAAAGTGTTTTCCTTCATCGCCTGTTAATATCCTGCTCTAAAGTGGTTATCGGGCCAGTTGGTTCTTAGAAAAAGTACAAAAGCGCCGAGAACAAGGAAGTCCTAGCCTACATTCTGTTGTGTCAGAAAATAATTTTCAACTGTGGTGTATTTCGGTCATAACAACAACAGTGCAAAGGCAATAACAGGCACATACACACAGGACACACACCCAAAGGCACACAGTGCTGACTTACAGCTCAATTGTATTTTTGGGTTCTACTGCATGAGAAACGAGGATTGCAGAACTGCTTCGTATTCTTCGTCTTCGCGAGAGGTGCAACAATATTTCTCGTATCTCACTGGCGTCTCAACTCTCCATGGGCCAAAAACTCTGGCTCTTTGTTTGGTAACGTCAAGTACGGGGCACTGACGCATGCATCTTTAAGCCGTGCAGAAAGGATTGCACGGTTTAAAGATGCATGTGTCAGTGCCCCATCCGTGACATTGTCAAACAAAGAGCTAGAATTTCTGGCACATGGAGAGATGATACGCCAATGAGATAGGAGAAATACTGTTGCACCTCTCGCAAAGACGAAGAATACGAAGCAGTTTTGCAGTCCTTGTTCCTCACCCAGAGGAACCCAAGAATATAATTGAGTTGCAAGTCAGCACTGTGTGTGTCCTGTGTGTGTGTGTTGTCTTCGCACTGTTGTTGTGATGATGTTTCACCAACTCGCCCATGCTGCTATCCTCACAAGGACTTCAGCCATTTGCTCAGAACGTTTATTACAAAAACTGCAACTGTCTTTTTTTTGTTACAGTGGAGAGCACAGTGATGGTTTGTGACACGATTGAGAAGGCGGAGTTTCTTCTCAGCTGCCGAGATAAGTTCC